>JANTOP010003195.1:0-17929 GCA_027564815.1 Symmerus nobilis
CCCGCCCCAAGAATTTCTTGAATTGGCGCCACTGATTTAAGTTCTAAGGTCTTCTTTTTTACTTCTTCACGTGTGCTTTCCGTCTAAGCTTAGTGGTCTAACCAATCTAGGGTACATTCCGAGATACTTAGCTGTGTTGGCAAACGGTACTACTTTTTGATTAATGGGGACTGGAATACATTCGAGTCGTCTGTTTGTAAAATTGATGTGAATTGACCTTGATTCATTTAATTTAATTCGCCATCATTTTGTTCCGTTATACTAGGTGGATCAACAAGTTTGGAATAAGTTATATAAGAAAACATTTGTTGACCAAATTCGGTTTTATTATTCAACAATTCAACATATATTCGTTTTAACTCGATACAGCGAGTCCAATGATTTTCTAACTTTTTTATCCCCTCCAAAAAGTTGTCCTTCGAAAGCTCTCTAAAATAGGCCTCAGTTATTTGCGCAACTAACGATGCATGAGCAGGCGCATTGTCGTGATGATGGAGAATTTTTTTCTTCTTCAAATGCGGCCGTTTTTCTGCGATTTCAATTTTCAAACGGACCAATAATGATGAATAATATGCGCCAGTTATGAATTTACCTTTTTCAAGATAGTCAGGGATTGCAGGGTTTTTGGACGCTTCGGAGCACTTTCCCCCGAAGAAACCCATTGTTTTGGCTGTTGCATGGACTCTATGGTGTGTAGAAATGTATCCATGTTTCATCCATGGATGTAATGTACCAAAAATGTCATATATCGTATAGAACACACTGCCATACGACATCTTTGTGGCCAAACGACATCTTTGTGCCAACTCCGATTGTTGATTGAAAAGTTGCCACACTGTTGTGTTCTAATGCAGGAAGATCATTGGTGTATAATAGGTACAGGACCGGTCGTAACACACTGCTTTGCGGTACTCCCCCTTTAATTTCTTTCAAATCAGAGTAGGCATCTTCAAGTTTGATTCTGAAGAATCTGTCGTTTAAGTATGATTCTGGTATATTAGCAAGTTTAACTGGCAACAGTGTTCTTAACTTACGTTTAAGTCCATCAAGCCTATGCAACATCCAAGAGTATCGTTGAGCATACTTTCTTCTCTTCTAGAGCCCTCTTAATTTTATGGGTAATTCTATGTACTTGATCTATCGTTGAGTGTTGCATACGAAAACTGATGATTTCGGATCAAGTTTTTTCTATCAATTATCAGCGTCAACCTTTTTACGAATAACTTTTCGACAAAAACTGGCAAAACTGGATATCGGTCTGTATGACGTTTTCTTGGTTTTGGTATCGTTATTACTTTTGCAATTCTCCACAGAGTATATGTACAAATATTCTAAAAAATAGATTTATAAGAATGGTGAGCTTTATTAAAGCTTTGTTCGGCAGTTTATTTAAGATTTCAGTAATTAGATCATAACTAGGAGCTTTTTTCCCTTTTACGTTGGTTTTAATTTCATTTATGACTTCAGTTAATGGAGTTTGTCTTATTTCTTCGCTTTCTTGTAGACTTTCTTCAGATATTATTTCAGTTTCCAATGCATCTTTTGGTTGGAATATATTTTCTAGGTATTCAGAAAATCTTCGAGTTGTTATATGGTGGTACATGAGTTTATTTGTCGTTTTATTCTTCTAGTTGCTTTCCAAATCCAATGGTCAGTACTACCAATATTAGTTAACTCTTTTAGATATGTACTTATGTAGTTACTTACTGATTTATTTTTCCATTCTGGATTTCTCTTCTTAGTTGCTGAGTGCGATTGTTCAATTTGGTTTTATGTCTTATGTTTGCTCCTCGTTTTGCTGACCGAAGTTCTCTGATTTCTCTAGGATAGAAATTCCCCTTGTCTTTTTTCTTGATTTCCAAGAAGAGGGTTGTTTTCCCAATCTGATTGCTGAATGTCTTGCACAAATATTTGTACCTCATTCTCCAATTGCTTTTCATTCCTCAGCGGAATTCTGAGGTCAATTTCTCAGGCCTGTGGGAAATAATCCCAATTAGTGTGTTTATTTACTAAAGTTGGTTTACTTTCTTTCTGAATGATTTGTGCGCTTAATGTCAAGAATATCGGGGTGTGATCACAGCTTAAGTCACTGCTTAAGTCATCTAGTTCCATATAGTTTACAGATATATTTTCCGCTATGAAGAAATCGATCAGATCTGGTATTTTATTTGGATCAGTTAGCCAGTAAGTCGGTTTTTCTGTTAACAAAACTTCGCAACCGTATTTGTTATTAGCATTAAGGAGCTCTTTATCTTTCATTGTTGTTAGCCTAGAACGCCAATGTGTGTTTTTAGCATTAAAGTCACCTCCTAGTATAAATCTTTTTCCGAGTTTACTGAGGAATTCAAGATAATCATATTCTTTCAGTGTGCGCTTCGGTGGACAGTCAATTCCAGTAACACTAATAGCATTGATTCTGATCTTGACCCTAACAGCTGTAGCTTGTATTTCTTTTCGAGAAGCGTATGTTTCTGAGATGAGACATATGTCAATTTTTTCTGTCTCTAAGACCATTTGCAATTCCTGTTGATATTGCAGGAGTGCATTGGCATTCGAATAGAAGATTCTAAGATCGTTGGTAATTTTTTCTGTTTAGGGATAGCTCCCTGAGTTCTGTACTCCAGTACTTATACTGTCATTTTGTACAGTTTTTCTTGGTTTACATTACTTACCGCTAATTGAGCGTAGGTTTCTCTTCTGATCCGAAATTTATTCAAGAAAGAATTTTGAGTCAGAGAATATTATTATATTTTTGAATTTATATCCTCAATTTGTATAATAATTTCCGGTTCAAGTTAAATTTTTCAACAATTTTTCCATAGCACATAAAATCGGCGTACTTAAGTAACTTTCACAATAAATTTAAATCTATACGGCGTGCGCTGTGTATCTACAAAGAGAAAAAAGAAGAGAATCGCTCGGTGGAGGATCGTTATTTTATGCAGTGTCAACTTAACAGACTACACAAATATACAAAACACAATTTATAAACTAAATAAATGGGATTTTGATGGTTTCTTAGTCGCTGGATTATTATAATATCCCCATTCACATCCATACACTCAACATACCTAACTCCATTTATATAACAGATATGCGGAGGAACGAATGCCAATTTAATTTTAAAATATGAAAAATAAATTAAGAAGAATAATAACTGAACAGAAAATTGTTATATAAAATAAATAACTAGAAACAACGGAGACATTAAACTAACACATTAAATGGGATACAAAAAAAAAAGAGTGGAGGATGTCAGATTTTATTAAAAATTATAGCTCCATTATAAATGTGCAACGATATGACATTCTAATGAAAATAATAATATCGGTTGATATCAGACAGTTAGACGATATTATAAATATATATTTCAAGTACAGTTTTAGAACAATCTACCCAACCAATTAAAAATTTAATAAACGCTGGATTCGGTCGTCCGGGACATTTCCTTTTACAATCGACTGGTAAAATGTCTGTTTTCTATGGAACCAAAAATTAGTTTAACTCGCCATTAACTAAAGACAACTAACTAAGATGAAAAAGCTGTGAAGAGAAGTAGTTCGGAGCCAGTGACGTGCGGTCAACATCTCCATAAGGTGTGCAGAATTTTTTGACCCCTCAACAAAAGTTACAGCTTTTGCTTTGCTCAAGAGAACATTACTCAGAAATGGTCTAACATTGTTTAGAAAAATGTCAAAGATAAGCAACGTGTAATAGACTTTCTAAGGATGAGAATTTCTATACTCTGTAGCAAACCGAATGTACCATTAGGACAGCTTCTTGACTGTTTTGCAGGAAATAATTTCTTACAATCAGCTAATTTTAAGTATCATTCAAACCCACCTTACGTCCATTTTTCAAAAATGAATCTAACAACATGAAATTTTGCCATAGGCCTACCTAAAATAAGCCTAGAATGATAGGCAACAAATTAGATTTCATTTCAATTTATTTAAGTAACGAAAAAATTGGAATTTTAATTAATAGCTTCCGAAAGAGATTTTTTTTTGAGCTTATAACACAAAATTTTAGATTTCGTTAACGTCAAATTATTGAGATAGAAAATAGATTTGAAAAACGGATTTACTTAAATTTGAAATGTAGATCTTTTTTAGAGATTTTAGCTGTCCACAGAGCTTTTTAAGGACCGTTTCCGATTTCACTTAAATTTCTTTATTGCGAGATAAAATATATTCGATTGTGATTGAAATAATATTTTAATTAAAAGCTTTTGGATTGGAAGTTTCTCAAAGCTCTTTTCAAAAAGAATTTTTTCAGGTATAAATTTTGATACCGAAATGTAAAAATTTCACCGAGCTTTCAATTTTCTCTATAATGACTAAAATAATATTTTATTCCAGAGATTTTTTTGAGCTTGTAAAATAACAAAAAAAAATAATTAGATGTTGATTTATTGTAATAGAAAATAGATTTAATACATATAACTTTAAAAATCGAAATATTAAGCTTTTTTGGCGCTTTTGTTTTCACACAGAGCTTTCGGATTTTATTTAAATTTATTTATCGGAAGAAAAATTAAATTCCTTTCTGACTAAAATAATATTTTTGTTAAAAGCATTCGATGAACTTTAAGAGCTTTATTAGAGTTTTTTCAGAAAATCTTGAATTTCACTCATATTAAATTTATTAGGATGGAAAATAATTTAAAAAAAAGCGCATAAAATCTTATGCGATACGATACCTCCTCCACCTCAAATCGAAAGGTTCCCCAGGGGTAAAGAGTAGGTGGTAATGAGACTCATAAGTAGGACCCTAGATAGGTCCCCAGATGAGAACCATAAGCCACATTTCGAGTCTTTTTTGGTAGATCACTCTTCTTCCCCCCTCATAATTCGACCTCAAGTTGATGAGAAAAAAATGAGTAAATAAAGTAATTTGAGTAGCAACATTGTAACATTTGCAACAATAAAAATTGGTCACGACTTTGTTGTTATTTCTAGATGTGCTCTGCGCTTTCTGCGCATTAGACTGCACGCCACTGATCGGAGCAGATAATTATAAGAATATAAAGTTAGGATAAATTCGTTTGAAAAAATTCAGTAAAAGAATTCGTATCACTCTACTGTAAATTCTTTCATCATAGATAATATTTTTCGACTGGAAAAATTGGACTTAGAACTAGTCGCTTGTATTTAATAATAAAAATTAAACATGTGTTGAAGATTTGACAAAGATTCTGCTCGCTATATTGTCGACTTGGTTCGGTCAGATTTACCATATCCCAAACAACTATGGCGCCCCAATATCTCCTGAAATTGTTGCCATTTGCTCTATTCGGTATATTTCTAAGGATTCATACCAGACAGATATCGGTAAGTAGACAAAATACATTAAATAGTATTTTAATATCTGCCTTTTATTGTAACGATTATTTAATTTTCAGCCGATTTACATAATATTTACATAATCCGCTCATGACTCCCGAATTTGGCAAGACTTATCAATTAAACTACTATTACAAGAAGCAAATTTGCGAGTGGGTGTTGTTTTGGGTGATGGAGGATGTGTGTGCCCTTCTCGGCAGTCAGCCATATTATCGCTTCCTGAGCACTGAGTGAGCAGCAGTATAATATAGCATATATCTCAACTAGAAATAAGGCCGAGGATCATTTTGATTTAAAGGCATTCAAGTTGATTATAAAACATCTAAAGTAACCAGAGTTACAATTGCAGTTCTGCACAAAATGTATCGTGGGAACGATCTTGTCAATTTTCACGTAAAAAATTAGTCATGAAGTCACTCATAATTAGTCGATGAAGATGATCACGGTGCTGTGCATAATGATGGCGATGCCGAATTAATGGATGAAGAGGAGGAGTTAAATGGTTGATACTTCGAGAAGAATTCGGGGTAGCATATACAGAAGTTAATTTATTATAAAACATTTTAATTCAGAATTCATATATAGTATATTTCCATATAATTTATATAAAAATAATACATATATATATATTGCAAAACATAATTTTCTCGAGTTTTAATATATTAACATTACCAAATTTTGTCACATCTATACTTTTTTTCACCTTCCGATTTGCTTTTATAATTATCAATTTTAAGATTTATAAGAAGCAGTTTCTTTTCTTGCACTTGATGTTTAAGATTGAGTCTAGACTGAGCTGCTTTTTCTTTTATCTGTGTTATCCGAAGTTGTAACAGCTCTTCGGATGTGATAACGGTAGGGGTTACTCGTTTTTTTAAATTTTTTATTTAACAGAGATCCTTTAACTGCTATTCATTTGGATTTGCCTCATGCTTAGGAGTTTTGGATCTGAGATTTTGCATGAATTGAAGTAAAGAAGTAAATTATAAATTAAATATTAAATCATATTAAACTCCGTATGAGAAATGGAATCCGTGAGCGAAGTTTATGTAGTCAACCGAATGTTCCGTTTAATATAAGATCTGCGTGGATGGGTCCTACAAATTTTTAATTATACAAATTATATAAATTTCCGCTTGCCCACTAATCAATCATTCATTTAAAATTCTAGTTTGACTAAATCTATCATGCTTAAGGTTTCCTAAATCGCAAATCTATCTAATATTTAATAAAATTAAAAAAATTATTTTTGGCATATCCTATCCATCCTCAAAATCGAAAAAGCATCGATTTTTCGGATTTACATGATATAATCGAAATGGGGTTTTAAATTACTTCTAAATTTTAATAGCAAGATCCCCCAAGTATATTATAATATAATAATTAAGAAAAAGTAACCAATTTGTTAATTTAAATTATTTATGTAAGACTTGATAAGAGTCCTCAATAGCAAAGTGGAAAAACTGAAAAACAGTTCGAATAGAAATGTACAAATTCTAAAGAAATTAGAACCTAATTTTAAAGCGAGATAAGAGCGGTATAACCCCCAGATCCCGGAGAAATAATTCCGCTATTTTGGAGAGTTATTTCGTGTTGTGCAATCTAAATTTTGGGGAGTTTTGTATTTAGGACCATTTCACTTCGACAGGAAATTGTTGGATTTTCTAATTCAAATATAAACGTAAAATACGAACACATTTTTTAAATTAAGAATTCGCGAAAATTATTAAACTAAAAAAATTTGCGTAAATTCATTAAAATTAAATAATCGTAACAATCTTCCAATTCTCACGTGATGTGACATGACGCGATTATATTTCTAATTTGGAGGTAACTATTAGCGACTAATCAATTAATTTTTTTCTACTTCCGCATAGACCCTTCGCAGAGTTTCTTGTATGGTTCTCTCCGTTCACTTCCTAAACTCGATTTTCTGGACCCCCCTTAGATATAATTTGAAATTATCTATTGAAATTATTGCTGATTAGTGAATAAAAAATTAAGAAAATTAGCTTCTCAGCTATAATTAAATTGGCCACCCCTGGCTATTATTATTCCATTATAATTATCTAACATGTTAATGGTAAAATCTTAAATTAAATTAAACATTTTAGCGCGTCTTTAATTGTCTCTCCTTTTGGTGTAACATTTAATATAAATTAAACAAAATTAGGCTGGTTCATCATTTAATATACCACATAGTTTTATCGAAGCTTTTAATATTTACAATCTGTTCCATATAAAAATATATAAAAATTCGAACCACGTTAATGCTCATCTTTCAATATACTTATAAAATGACCATGATACAAGATTCATGGTATCTAGAAAGCATAATTTAAAGACAAGACAACTAGAAACATGATTAATAAATTTAGACTATTTCTTAATTCAAATTTTAATATATACAATTTTTTTTATTGTAATTGACATTTTAAAAATAAACTATTGAAGTCACACCCAAATTATTGTAACATAAAATGCGTGTAAGATTTAATGGATTTAAAAAAAAAATACAAGTAAAAGGATTCAATTTTAAAATTATAATTATTTAAATATTCCATTGAATTATTTTTTAATAATAATGTGACAAAAACGATCTATTCTAAGATTCAAAGTATTTAAGAGATAATAATAAAAATCAGTAAATTCAAATTTTTATGAAATGAAATGAATTAAAATTCCTAAAAAATATTCGTTAATTTTAATATCAAATAAAATAAAACAGTTTAGACTTTAGAATCAAGTTTTTTTTTTATTTTATTAAAATTTTAATTTCTTAATAATACCAATTTGAAGATCTGATAAAGTCATAAAAATTTATTTTTTCATTCTTTTAAAAGTTATACTTAAACCACGCGATAATAGGTTATTCGTTAAAATTGAATATAATCGTGCACAAAAATTGTATATAATAATATTATATTTTTATATCAATAAATAAATATTCTTTGGTAGTTTTTTTTTTGTTTTTGTGTCTTCAACAATTTAGCAATATATTGATAATTAATAAGTTCGAGAAAAAAATTTTCGTTATAATTTAATTAGCAAGAAAATAATGATGAACAGAAGTCGAAATATAAAAATTAAATTGTCAAAGACAAGAAACGGTTTTGTTTTATTTTTATAAGAGAGAAATTAATGAGAAATATGAAAGGTGATACATCCAATGATGGTCAAAACGTAGTATATGTAGACGGTTATCAACGGTCCATTGTTCGATAGGTTGTAGCGAAATTTATCGTCTACAATTATATTTTTATTTTTATTTAGCGGTGTGCAAAATCAATAAATAAATTATTATTCCTTTTTAAATTGTATATTGTATTTGTATAATGTAGTTTTAAGTTTAGATAAGAGGCCACTATGTTAGGCGGCCCATCACTGTCCTGTAATTTGAAAATATCCGCCAGGAAGTGAATAATATTTATACCCAGGAACTACAGTTTTGACGGTCACTTAAACAAAGGGCACACAAATCATGTGGAGAAAAAAGTCATTACGTACTGGGCTACGCGAATAGAAAGAGGACTAAAAACAGTGGTGTGCAGTTATCATCTCCATGAGGTGTGCAGAATTTATGACCTTAAAAAAATGTTCATAAATTCATAAATTTTCAAGGACAGATTAGGATATTTTCCTTTAGATTAGGATAACAACTTTATATTCTGTAGGAAACCGAGTGTACCGTTAGGAAAGCTTCTGAACTCTTTTGAAGGAAATAATTGTAGGCTGGGAGTATGATCGAGTCGTGTCGAGTCGGGTAGATAAAAACACATAGCAAAAAAACTGCGCAGATAAAAATATCCTACAATTTTTGTGATTTTTTCATTGATATCCTTAACGGATTTTATTAGATTCTCCAGAATTTTATCAACATTTCACACCTTTTCGACTCTTTCTCCATTTTATTACTTTAATCTGTCAGTTCTCGACTATTTCTAGACGTTTCTAATTTTCCGCTATTATTCGCGGTATTTTGCTAATATCCGACTCTTCAAAAAAATTGCCTGGACTTTTCCCGATTTTTCTCAACATTTCATCCTTTATTCTGACATTTTTCTGATTTTTCAGCCCTAAATTCAGGAATTTAGAGTAGAAGTGGAATAAGAAATTCTTGAAATTTCGAAGTGGTGAAACATTAGGAAAAAATGATGGGAATATTAATAAAATGTCAAGGAATGTATTCAGAAAATGCCGAAAATGGGTAAAAATCGGAAAATGTGCAGAATAGTCGGGAAAAAGTTGTTAAAACATACGAAGGTTAGGCAAAAAGGGCATAGGTGTCGAGCAAATTTCAAGCAAATTTTACCAAAAGTCATATAAATTCGATAAAAATTTATAAACGATGTACTAAGGTGAGAAATAGTCGGCAAATGGTAAAATAGATCAAATCTAAATTCTAATCTTATAAATCTAATAGATCTCAATTGCTGGTATAAAAGCCAAAAGCAATTTCGATCAATGCATTAAGGGGGGCGATACATGTAACCGCCTGAATTTAATACCGTTTTTCAGAGGCTTATTTAAGAAGAAAAACGAGTACTACGAACGCACCGAAGGACTTCTGTATAGCCCTGACTAGTTGGTAAGTCGCTGTGTGATTTACCAACTAGACTTTCTGTGTGTAAAAACTTTAAACGCGTTTTTCTCGAAACTACTTTTTTTAAATTGGCGGGTAAGTTAACTCAAAAAGTTCTCAACCGATTCTTATGAAATTTGGCACACGTCTTCTCTATAGTATTAGCTTCTAGTTGAACCTCAAAAATGCCAAAAAAAAAATGTCAAAAATTACCATTTTCCATCACCAAAAATCATCGAAAAAAATGGTGAAAAATCGGACTTTTTTTTCTGAAGTGTGCCAATTTACGATTTTTTGACTTTTTTGTTTTTTTATTGGTTCAACTAGAAGATGTTTTATGAACACACTCAAACCAAATCTTTTGATTTCAGATTGCTGTAACAGAAGCTAAAAATTCCGCCGATTGATGCCTTTCGCCTCGAGGGTCTCAGGACATTAGTTACTACGGCGGCCATTTTGAAAAAAGAGAAAAAAGAAATCTGATTCTTGTATTTTAATATATAATGAACAAACATACTGGATTTAAAGACGATTCATTTATTCCTTCCCTTTTAAATAAGCCTCTGAAAAACGGTCAAAATTCAGGCGGTTACATATATCGCCCCCCTTCAGGGGTGAAATTTTGCTAAGTCGAGTCGATGTGACTCGGCAAAGAATGCATACAAATTTTGGCTGCGCAGATAAAATTTGTATGAATTTTTCTGTCGAGTCATAGTTTTTGCAAAATCTCACCGCAGGTGTGCTCTGCGCCTTCTGCGCATTAAACTGCACGCCACTTATTGGAATTAATTAGAGAAAGGTTTTTTTTGGAAAAGTGTTCGATAACTATTTGGAAAAAAAAATGGATAAGGTTGGTAAGACAGTGATGGGCCGTAGGATAATTTATTGAAAAAATTTAAAACATTAACAGTTAGATAAAATATAAAAAAAAAGAATTAGTAACCAATGTCCGTTTGTTGAATTTAAAAACAGAAGATCTTAGAAAGAGGTTTACAGTAATAAACAATAAATTGTAATTATATAAAATTATAATTAAAACTAAAATTTATTGAAAGCCTTCCTTTAATATGGAGACCACAGGGGAAAAACAAGGAATGTCACAAAATATCAATTCCGAGGAGATGTGTTTATAATAAAGTATGTATAGACATTTTTCCACTAAATGGCGATCTTATCTCAATTTTCGATTTTTTTTGTGACATTCCTTGTTTTTCCCCTGTTGTCTTCATATGTAAACTACTTAAAATAGCTCGGACCTCTTGGTGATTATTAGCATCACCAAAAATAAGCAAATCTCTAAAGGTTCGACAATATTTTGTTCGATTCGTTGCGTAAACAGAAATAATCGTTAATTCAAGTGTATATAATGTAATTCATTTTCAGTTGAAAGGACACAAAAACAATATTTTCAATTTTAATTAAAAATCAATGCATTGGAAGGGAAGAGGAGGGAAAAAATTCCTAAATGCACTTAAGGAACATTTTCTTCCGTGTAGTTTTTATTTGAATTCCATCGTTTTTGCTCTCAAAATAATCGAAAGAAAAATACGAAACATGAAATTCAAACCTCCGCCTCCGCCCGACAATAGAGTGTAGCAGCCCAAAGGCTACCTAAAAAATACAAGAATAAAAAATTGGATGGTTATTAAAAAATTTCGATAAAAGATTTTAAAAAGCAAACAGCAGATGGGTTTTTTTCTCATTGATTTAGTATTTTATGGATAAAATTATACGACAAAAAAAAAAACAATCCATCGAGAAGAAATTTTCGATTGAGCGAGGAAATCTCTTAAATCTCATCCAACTTTTAAATGTAAATAATACTTAATAGCTTTAATGTTTTTCTTATATATTTTATTAAATTTTTTCTTATGAAACTGTTCATTTTTTACGAAACCGGTACCCCTGTTGTGAATATAGTCTACGACTCTACAGATTTATAATAGTCATTGTTAATAAAAAACAAATCTATCTGTAGACTATGTCGTTCGTTGTAAAACCAAATTATCTACGAAAAATTATATAGTCACATTCATTTTCACCAAAGGGTTTTTTTTTTTAAATTTATTGTGGTACACAAAAATCGTGTTACGAATCCACTTATGCACGTTTCTTGTTCCATTATTATCTCGTTTCGTATGCGACCCAACAAAAAAAAATTATATATATGATTTGCGTAAGTAATAATCAATCACAATCACTTTGAAATTAACCTAATAAAAGTGAGCATTTTAAGTTGTATAATGTAGGTAGGTTGGCTTTTTTTTATCGAACTGCTTAATAATAATAATTAAATCGATCTTACTTGCTGGGATTTTTTGTTTCTATAAAAATGTGTAATGGCAAAATATTTTAGTTAGAAAAGACAATTCAAAGGAAAGAAAAAAAATTATTATAATAATAATAAAATAATAAAATATAAAACTCACTTTGAAATTTAAAATTAAAATTTCAAAGCGAATAATGGTGGTCTGTCTTATTTTTAATTATGTAATTTCGAAATGTATATTTAATAGATTTTAATTTAATTAATGGTGATAGAGATATAAGTGAATATACATCATTGAGTGTTGTAACCTCTGCGGTATGAATTTTTTTTATAATTAAAATGTCAACGTCAATATTTCGGGTATCGTATACTGATTGAGAAGCTATTTATTGAGTAGAAAGACGGGACGGCTACTGAGCTATAAAGTTAGATGTCCTTTGGAGAAATTTGAAATATTAAGACAATTAATATTCCATAACATCGATTAAATGTTAAATATATTATACAAACTGACCAAACTAGTGGCTTTTCTATAAAAATCAATCCCGATTTATCCAAAGACAATTTATCAGATCTTTAAAAATTGTCTCCCGATATATTATTCTATTCGCTAACTCTTTTTCGATCAATTGTTTCTTACTAAATTGTGTTTCGATAAATTGTTCGCATACATCAGAATATTAGTAAAAATTTAGGGGTGTCACTACTTTGGGGCTTTACGAGCTTTACGACTTATCCTTAAGAGCAAATTGAAAAATTTATTTTAAGTTATATCGGCCGATTAAATTCTCTAGATATCTTATTAAAAACAATAAACTTAATTCTAGAGCTATATTTCTTATTCTAGAAATAATCATGACAAGATTTCTATATAATTTTAATAATTAACGAAGCCCGCCTGACTGGCCTAATTTAACTATATAGACTCTATTATTATTCGCATATATTGAAGTCATTCCTTGTGCTTTGTACATTTGGAGGCTTTGTAAGTGGTTCCTTGTCAAAGAAACGTTCGCCATGTATTATTCATTTTTTTAATTAATTAAATTTAAATAATTACAATTATTGAGTTTGTAAAAAAACCGTACGAAGTTTCGAATTTACTAAAATTAAATAATTAAATTCTTTGGGCCAAATTACAATCGATTTGATTTATTTCTCTGATTTTCAATATTTATCAGCAAACAAATTTATTATATAATGTATTTACAGACATAATATAGATTTAATAATTGGTTTTAATTACGTTTAATATTTGTTTCTTTTAAATTAAATAGTCGTTAAAAGTTTAAATTTTTATAAAATTTATTTCATTTTTCCCAAAATTTCTAAATCATCAATTGTCCTAGCTATCTACGGTTGGAACATCTTGTTCAATCGCTTGATGGTACCGATTAATTCTTGGTGAAGCACCATCCTCCGGTGATGTACTTTGATTTCCATCTGAATCCAAACTCAATTGAAATAAATCAATTTAATTCGCTAAAGTAGAATTCCACTGTACCGAAGTGGGGTTGTTTAGATCGGAATCGAAATGGCATCTGAATTTGCATGTAACATTTGCATTTACTGACTGTTTGATAATGAAGGAGACTTTAATTATAATTTACTGAACATGAAATAAATGTTCTAATCAAGTCTTCTATAAATATTGTAAAAGTCTTCCCTGTAGATAAATTCCGTGAGAATTATCAGTACATGTTCCCTTTCAAATAAAATATAAAAAAAGTAATAGTTTGAATAAAAGAAAAATATTATAAAAAAAGGATATTAAAATCGGTAAGTTTTCAACCAATCACCCAAATAACCAACAGTTCTAATCCTAAAATCCCCTAATTTTGGCAGAATTAAATTGAAGATTGAATCTAACAGAAGAGAAATGAATAACGAAGAAACAATCCAAGAAACAGCTAGCAACGGTTTAGAAATTGATGAATGTCCTATGTGTATTCAACCGTTAAAAAGTGATTCACCTGATATTCAATCATTTCTATGTGCGTCCTGCGGTTTTCAGGTACGAAAAATTAGATTTGAAATTGTTAAAGTTTTACTGGGACATAGATTTCATTTTATTTCATTGTAGATGTGTCACCATTGTTGGCAACGTTGTTTGAACGAAAGTGAGGCGGATGGACTCTGTCCGGGTTGTAAAACCCTTTTACCATATTCCGTAACAACTACAACTGCATAAATTGTTTTTTGGCAGATTTCAACAATTTTTTAAACATTTTTCTCATAAATTTGCAGAATTCTAATTTAGAATACAATTTTGTTATCGAAAATTTTTTTGTATTTATTTGACCTCCTATATTTCGTACAGTAAATCTGTAGGCTTATAAGCTTGATCGAAATTGAAATCGAAAGGAAAAGTAGGAAAAACATGAAAATTTACATAATAAATGCTTCGAAATAAAAATTTAGCAAACAAATATAACCAGAAAATGTTGCAAAAATTTGGCACAATAAACTTGCCTAAATTTATTTTTTTTATGAAAACTACCCATCTGAGGAATTTTCTCGGTAAGAGAAAAGAGATTATATTTCTGTATTTTTACCAATTTTTGTAGTGAAATCTTATCTTATTTGATATTTTGAGATAATTTCAGAGTATTTTGATTTAAATCAATTGATTTATTTAAAAAAATGGTTTATTAAATCAAGGATATTATTATGAAATGATACATGAAATTCGGTCAGAAATTGTCGAGATAATCGAGAATATTCAGGTTGTATCGGGTAATGTTTGGGAAATTTTCAGTAAAAATTCCGAAATGTTTGGATAACTTCGAGAATTAAAAATTGGCTGAAAGTGTCTGAAAAAGGCAGATTTCTTGTTTCGGGAATGTTTGGGGAATTTAAAATTTAGATAAGTAGTATACCGATTATAAATACCGATTTTTTCCCTTAAAAATCCTTTATTTAATTACAGAAACTCTATCGACATTTTTGGACTTTTTTATCGATTATTACCGACGATTCTCCTCAACCTTTCGGCTGACAATTACCGACATTCCTACAAAATTCCAATATTCTCGAATTTATCTCGACCATTTCAGATTTTTCGCTGCATTATTTTGACTTTTAGAATATTAAATTTTAGAAAATGAAAATTCAAAGGATATTCCAACACTTTTTCATTTATAACAAATTAAATGCATAAATTTAATGCATTTTTTTGAGTTTATAAATTTAAAATATTGACCGTACCGTGTGTGAAGATAGACTTTAAACCCAACTCAATAGAGCCCGATCCAAAAGCAACATATATTCAGTTTATCTATCTATTAGTCAATAAAATAATTGTGGGTTGTAACAGCAAGGATATAAGCTAATTCGCTAATATTAAGCAAATTTAATGCGAATCTCATAATGAGGAAAAAATTAATGAGTACAGTAGCGCTAATTAAAAAATTGCACATAAAGAATTTACGAGACAACCCAATTCCCAAATTAATATACGGACCGTGAAATATACCGAGAGGGAATATTTTCCTATAGGCTTTTGTGTGGCAATGAAAGCTTATTACAATTTTAATTTAATTTTAATGTATCAATAATTACATTTCATTATTATAATTGCAGAGTTATTTTTAAAGTTACTCCATAAATAAAAAAGTTAATAATAATATTGGGAAGCCCTCCATCTTTTCCTTAAAATTGAATTGAATTATCTCCTCATATCTAAATATTTGAAAAATGATCGTGGATCAGTGAGTATTCTGATTTCTAATAATCTGTGAATTTTATTAAATAAGTAGCTTAATTTAAATTATTCAATCATTAATTTTCTGTACCGTTGAATCATGATTCTTATGTAAGGATACCATATCTACTTTTATTGAAATCATGAATCAATTTTTAATTATTAATTTGAATAGATAATTAATTGAAAAAAAAAAGTTCGGTGTAAAGCCTTACCCTAAAGGCACGCCGTGATTTTAAATAGCATGATTTTATAATATTTTTATAATAAAAAAAAAGAGATATATCTTGTATTTTATGTAAATAACATTGAAACTTGCTTCTTAAGTCATTATCTTATCCGATTGGATTTAATTTAATTAAATATTAATATTTCTCTCTTTTTTCCTTCTCCCAAACTTAATTTTAATAATAAATGTTAAAAGCAAAACTTTAAAATCGATAATTATATTCAATAATTATATAATTTACCATTTAAAAGTACACACTCAACCATTAATGGTGGTGCTATATGCATTTATATTTATATTGAGTGTACCGTATTGTATGCACTCTGCAACCACTTGTAATGCTGAAAAGATAAATGGTATGGAATGGAGTTGGAAGAGAAAAAAAAAACAAAGGATTTATATATATCTCCATATAGGTATACATATATCAGTGGCGTGCAATCTAATGAGCAGAAGGCGCAGAGCACATCTTCTTATATATGGCATATCTCTTATTAAATCTTTATCGGTAAAACTTAAAACCAATTATTTCTGCATAAACGCTAAACAAAATTCGAGAGTTCACTTTTTTCAGAAATTTTTGTAATTAATTGTTAAATATTAAATCAAGATTTTAGAATCTTCCTAAAATTGATTTCTAATTTGTAAACCGCTCTTAAAAATAATTGAAAGGCTTTCTTTTTTCAAAATTGATTTGAAAAAGTTTGAAAAATAGGACACAACCGAGGAAAAGTCCTGTAAATTACGACTTAATTTATTCGGAAAAGCTGTGGAAAATAAAAAAAATTCGGGGATTAACCATTTCCCTAAAATTAGGGGGGTTGTTTTTTTTTTAAAGAAGCCGGGGGCCTAATTTCCCATAATCAATTTTTCGGATTTCTTAAGAAAATTTCCCGGAAATTTAATTTTTCCAGAAGAGTGTTAGAGGTTCGATTTTTTGGTCAAATTTTAGAATACAATTTAGAAAATTTTTGAATACAATTTTTTTTTACAATTTTATTGTAATTTTAACAATAAGCAGCTTTTTTTATAGGATTTTAATCACATAACTTGGGAAAGAATCCGTCGAAGTTAAGGCATTGATAGATTACTCTGGTTATCCTCTATTTGGATCCGTTTTCAAATTTTTCCAATTTTAAATATTTCGAGAAATTAATAACAGTTTTCCTTAAAAGTCACCGTTTTATCGATCTACCACTTATATCGCCACCTCTACAATCAGGGGTTACTTTTTTAAAAAAGTTTGTGCCACAATACTCTCATTGGACCGTTTGGGTTATCGCCACGTAACTAGATTTTTCCGGTTACTTCAGAAAATTAAGTTTTCCAAACAGAAAAATTCTGAATTTTAAAACTGATAATTTCTTTTATAAAAATGGCTCCCAAAATTATTTTGAAATAATCTGCCATTATTTGATTAAAAATTAAAAAACAAAAAATGTCCGAACGAAATTCTTTGAATTTCTTTCAACTCAAATTTTATGGGGATTTTAACCATATAAGTTAGGAAATGACCTTGATCTTAAAGTATTGGTTTTCCAATTTTCATTTTCCTGAAAACTACCGATTTTGCTGCTGTTTTTTTCTTTATCCAATGCTGTCTTTAAGCTAAAGTTAATTAATTAATCGAATAAAAAATGGATCTCAACAGGAATAAAATAGGTTTGAATGCATATAAATTTATATTCGTAACATAAAGCTTTCTCTAAGCTTTTAAGTTTTTTAAAATCTCCCACAAGAAAATTTTAGATTTGGTTACAATTTAATTATTCGTATGAAAAATTAATTTCAAAATAAATAA
>JANTOP010003206.1:0-17927 GCA_027564815.1 Symmerus nobilis
TCTAATTTTTTAAAGAATTTTTCAAATAAAAAGATCTGGCATACTTTCATTATTGCTCGAATTACATTAAAAAACGCCGTGAAAATGTCGCGACCGTGACAAATGGAAACACCCAGATGTAGAATAAATGTAGAAAAATTAGTAAATTTTACATTCAAAGTCAACAGGAAGAAACTCATCAGCTGCTTTGATCTCATTGTGTATTATGTGAGCACCACATCCAATTCCTATGAGTTCGGTTCCTTCCGCTCAAAGCGGGAATTGATTTTTATGAATTCCAATAATTTTGAGAGATTTAAGAAATCAGCGATTTGTTTGTATTAATAATCCTCCTGATTTTAATTATGATTATTTTCGGGGATCTCGCTAAACAGCTCAATCTAAATTAATTAAGCTATTTTCGAGCAATTTCTGAATCAATAGAGATTCATTTTGATAAGTTAATCACATGTGTTTCATAATCCCAAACTAAATTGGTGTTCTATTTCTGGAAAAATCATCCAGAAATTATCAAAGGATATCCTGTAAAAATTCGTAAGAATTTGGGGTGTTTTTTGGAATTTTTTCTGTACAATTATCGGTAAATTAGACTAATTGAGCAATAAATCATTACTATCGTTGTTCGAATTAATCTGTTCGTAAATTGTTAATATTGTCTAAGAATATTTGTTAGAGAATTGTTCGGGAATATGGAGGAAATTAATTGCAAATGTTTGGGATATTTCCCTATTTATTAAAAATTTATATTAATCGATCTTACTTCTTTTCTTAGGATAGTTCCGGCTGCTAATTTAGCAGCTGTGGTCTATTAATTTATTGACGGACTGAAAAAGTTCTAGGGGTTATCAATTTATTCTGATTTTACCCGATTTTCTGACATTTTCGGGTGTACCCAACTTTTTTGCAAGTAAATTTCTGTATTTAAGGATGGTCCATTCCTTTCACTATCCTCAAGATTGAAAATTGAAGCGCTGATAATTTGCAGAAGCTTACTTTTCTTTAAATCTTCTAGCTTTGCCCACTCCTGCAACACACCGTTCTAAACTTATTATTTTCTACTTGACGAAAAGATTTTTATATTTTTGAATAACACATCTTGTTATAGTTCATGAAGGTGGTACGTTGGTTGTATGCCCTGCCAGCGTAGTGGAACAATGGGTGAAGGAGGTTCAAACTCGCGTTCGCAGAAATTTGCTAAACGTGTATATGCATCACGGTGCCAAAAGAGAGACAAATCCGAGACGATTAGCTCAATATGATATGGTAATCACTTCATACAACATCGTATCAGTTGAAGGGAAATTAAATGTACGTTAAATTCTTTGAATCTAAATTTCCCTTAATTAATTTAACCTCGCTACAGTATGGTACTTTGTTCGGTGTGAAATTCGAACGAATCGTTCTGGATGAATCGCAAATCATTCGGAATCATAAAACGAACGTGTCTACGGGTTGTTGCCAATTGAAAGGCAAATTTCGATGGTGCCTGACTGGCACTCCAATCCAAAATAAGGAGGAGGACATTTTTTCTCAGTTGAAATTCTTACGGTGCACCCCATTCGATGACATAACCGTGTTTAAAGAATTTTTAGGGATGAAGGTAAATGGGGGACAACAGAGGCTCCACAAAATATTGGTACCTTTGTTATTGAGACGTACGAAGGAACAATTGCAAAATGATGGAGCTTTAAAGAATCTAACGGAAAAATCATCGGAACTCGTAGTCATTCAATTGGAAAAAGCAGAAATGAACGTTTATCAAAGAGTTCTTATGCTTTCACAGAGTTTATTTGCCCGATTTTTAAAACAACGTTCTGCTAATTTGGCTCGAGAAGATTTTAGTCGAATACATACTCAATTAAAACAACGTCATCGCCAAGAAGATGATGTAAAATCTCACGAAATTCTTACGTTATTATTACGGTTGCGTCAAATATGCTGCCACCCTGGATTGATTCATTCAGTAAGATGAAGATCATTTTTTTAAAATAAAAATATAACGATTTTTTTAATTTAAGATGCTTGCCGATGATTCAATCGATGAAAGTAATCAACATAGTGTCGATAGTAACATCGATCTATTAGCCGACTTGGAAAAGTTAACTTTAAACGAAACGCCAGAAAATCAATCAGTGGATTCTGAATGTATTTTAACGAAAGCGAATCCGATATTTACTTTAAGCCAACCCAGTTCAAAAGTAAATACTCCAGAATCAATTTTAATTTGATAATCAATAATTTATCTTGATAGCTAACCCGTACAATAACATTGATCCAAGAAATTATCGATAATTCTAATGATAAGGTTGTCGTTGTCTCACAATGGACTGCCGTACTTAGTTTAATGGAAAGGATGCTGTTATCAGCGGGAATTAGATTTTTAAAGTTAACCGGAGAAACTCCAGTACCGCATCGAGGTGAAATTGTGGATAGATTGAATCGAACCAGCAGTTCATATCGTGTAACATTTTAAATATTATAATTTTTCAACCGTAATTTATTCTAACGAAATTTTCAGGTACTTCTGTTATCACTAACAGCTGGTGGAGTTGGTCTGAATTTGGTAGGCGCAAATCACCTAATCATTATGGATCCGCATTGGAATCCACAGCTAGAAGCACAAGCCCAAGATCGGGTGTTTCGAGTTGGACAGAAAAAACCTGTCAAAATTTATAAGTAAATTACCTTCAAAATTTCTAATTAAATTCAATTAACAAATTTTCTTATTCATTGTTTTAGTTTAATATGTCAAGATACTGTGGAAAGTTCGATAAAAGAGCTGCAAGAGAAGAAATTGCAAATCGCTAAAAATGTATTGACCGGAGCGAAGGGAACTTCCGGATCAACACTATCGATTGACGATATGAAGAAAATCTTCGGTTTATCGTAAAATCTCTGTTTATTTGTCCTTGATAAATGTACCTGAACGTATAGAAACATAGACGAAATTTTTATATTCAATTTTCGACTTTCATAGAGCGGATAATAGCTGAATCGAACCCCACAACAAATATGTATAAACCCCTTCCTTCTCATCCCCATTAAGGGCCGGAAATCTACTGTTTCATTTAAAATTCTTGAATAAAATAAAACCATTTTTGAGAATAGAAAAAATCGGCTTTTCGTTAGAAAATTAAATTTGCGGGAAATTAGGAATCGAAAAATTTGATTTTGGGAAATTAAACTTATTTTAAAATGGGTGTTTACTTTACCAATAAGTTCTATTAAAAAACCTGTCATATCAAAAATAAGAAATAATACCCCTAAAAGAAATTGTTGATTGATTATTGGCATAACGAACTACGCTTCCTCTTTGCACAAT
This sequence comes from Symmerus nobilis, assembly GCA_027564815.1. Classification (NCBI taxonomy): domain Eukaryota; kingdom Metazoa; phylum Arthropoda; class Insecta; order Diptera; family Mycetophilidae; genus Symmerus; species Symmerus nobilis. The sequence continues at coordinate 3,323 of JANTOP010003206.1, forward strand.
GCTATCCATTCTGCTTAAAAATCGGTTTATTTGGCCTCAAATCGTAAATTGTCCAGTAAATTCTAGAAATTAATTGACAAATTTATTCGCAATATTTTTGAGGATAAAAAATTTATTGAATGGTTTAAAATAGACAAGATTCGTTCTATTAAAAATGTACATACAAAATTCATTTAAAAATTGATGCCAGTTTTTCTTCATACATTTTATTATTTTTTTTATAATCTGTTCCCTTGGTTTCGTCATTAATTCTAGATCTATGAGATATAAACCATCAATATACCTGTTGAAAAATGAAATTGTATCCTACGCCGACAATTTTTAGTATTGATGTGCTATTAGATAAAGCTAACATTCGAGCCACTCTAAATATTTTTGGCTATTCTTTAAACTCCTAAATTTTAAATTTTAGCTTAATCGATATTTATAGGCCGCACAAAATCGATTTGTAAATCAACTTCGTCATACTTTTTTGAATTCAATCAACTTCAAAAGTATAATTCACTTTCATTATTTATTGAAAACTTGTCTTTTCTAGATATTTTGCGTAAATTTTTAATCCCGAGTAATATCGGAGTTACACTGACCTATTCCGACCTGTAACTAACTAATTTAAATTATGTACAATTAAAGCATCAATTTTTCTAATTGGAGTAATTGAGTGTACAACTTTTCGACGACGATCTTCCTCAAATTCAATTGGATGCATATCCTTCCGATGTTTATATAAACTTGAATCGTAATTAAAATCCTTATGACAATATTTACACCGATATAAATTATAACCAGTATGAGTTGAAATGTGTTCCTATGAAATATAGGTATCCGACAATTATGAATAGTTTTTAAATTGGGAACCATTTACCTTCAACGATATTTGCGACTTAAATTTTTTATCACATATATTACAAGGATATATACGTCCGCTATGCACTTTACGCATATGATTCCCCATCGCATTACGATTCGGCGCCTTTTTCCCACAAATCGGACAAATTTCCTCTTTGGCATAATGATATTGAACATGTTTTCGTAAAGCTTTTTTCTCCGATAGCCACGCGCCACATATGTCACATTGAACTTTGGGCATTTGGATACCTAAATGTTTCTTCTTATAATGTAAATCTAATAGTCGTATACTTTTGAATCTTTTCGCGCAAATATCACAAATTTGCGAATACTTTTGTACGTGCACATTTAACAGATGTCTGGTGATTGTTAATTTTGATATGAAACTAGAATTCGGTGTTGGTAGAAATAAATTAAAATTTATTAAATTGAATAATGTAGTATACGATACCCTTTCGCACAAATGTCACAGATCAACGATTTTGGTCTAGTGGAATGTATCCAGTCAATGTGTGAATTAAGACGCTTTGTAGTTTCAAATAATTTCGGACAATTCGGACATGGAATTGTCTTTGTTGAGGGATCATGACTTTTAATGTGTTTAATTAGATTGCTTTTATCTGTTAATTTCTTATCGCATACCGGACATCTGTAATGGAAATGGTTTTATTTAAATGGTTAATTTATCAAAAAGATATATACTGTAATCGGACTGGATTTTTATGATCTTGAATATGATCGTAGAGTACTGAACGTGATTTATATTTTCGCTTACAACACCGAACATAACCGGTCATCTGATGCTCCCGTCGAAAATGATATTTCAATTCCAAAAATGATACCAAATTTCGATTACACAATTCACATATAAACCCTAATAAGCTATGAATCTCTTTATCCTTTTCTATTGTATCCAGTTGTTTTGCCGTCAATTGTTTTGTGGATATTTCTTCAACCTTTTCTTTTAACTTCGGTATTGCACAGCCCATATCAATCCCATCCAATCTCTGTTCAGAATTCTCTTCTTTAATTGATAACTCAGATTCAGAATGGTGCAGTTTTGGACCATTACTTGATTCTTTGCAAAATAAATCAGGCAATTAATACCTAGAAAATTGAATTATATAAAAATATCTACCATACACCTTCTGGCCGGAATTTTCTAATTTTACTTCTATATCGTCGACATCTAATTGTTCCGTAGAATGTTCAGTTTTCAATATTGGTGGTAATGGAAATGATAAATTTCTATTATGATTGAAATAGGGAAATCCATCTTTTACCAGACAGTAGAGCCGATGGAAGTTATCAGTGATTTTCCAACATTTCTCACAGACAATTTTTGATAATTTATCGGTATCGGTAAACTGTTTACGATGAAATTCATATAGTTATTAATGATATCTAAGATATAAAAAGAAAACAAACCTCGAGTGAAAAATGTTGGTAGAGAATCGATTTCATTCGTAATTTCAATCCTTTATATCCGAATATTTCAATTCCGGACTTACTCTTACAGCCACATAATTGACAGGATCGAACTTTATTGCACATTATTTAATAAATTTTATAATTTAATTTTAATCCAATAAGCGAATTCAATTCAAGAAGCTTTGGAAGTCATTTCTGAAAGGAAATTGATTAACTTTTATCTCCATTAGTAAATTATTACCGTTACTTAATTGTAGCCAATGAAAATGGTTTTCCTTAGCAATGAAATTTGTATAAAAAATATGACCCAGAAGTTCTCGAAATTAAAATTTTCGCAATGTAAAGAGGAAATTTGTTTGTAATTTGATTTGAAAAAAATTAGCCGCGCCGGCGGGGTTCGAACCTCGGACACGTGGACGAACGGCCTCCGAAAATTTGACCGAAACGAGATTTCCGCGCGACCCGGCGAAATCGCGATCCAAAATTTTTATTAATTAGAACGATTAATAAATTTCGAATCGATTTGCAGAAATGAAATTTTCCGAGTTTGTTCGAAAAATTTGGCTAATCAACAAAAATGTAAACAAATAAACTTCTAAACTTCAATACAAAAAGGCACAGTTGCCATAACGTAAACATACCGTATGGTTTTGATTGAAAATCGACAGTTAGAAATTTTAAATTTATAGAAAACAAATGTAAATAATTTAATTAATAGAGGAAAATTACAATGTTAATTAAATTAAGTAATTATTTAAAGGTAAAGAAATATATATTTCCGATAATAAATCGTTATAGTTCAACAAATTATGTGCAAGGACAACGAAAAAATAAAACCCGAGAATATTTCTATTACATCGATCACGAAGGGATGGTAAGGAAGTTTATTTGATAGTGTTGCCATATAACTATTTGTTCGAAAGTTATTTTTAGATGATGCCCGCATAAAAAATTTCACATCCTGTTTTAAAGACAAGAAGTTCTTAGTATTCTTCTTTAACCGGATCCGAATTAATGAGACCGAACGTTATCGGGACGAATTTCCATACATTTCATTATGTGGTGTGGAACGGAATTACATTCGGTGCGATGATGTGCCAATTGTTTATACGCATTTAATAAGAACGGATACGGGTGATGAAAAATTGTCGTACGGTAATGCAGACCAATTGTTAATGGTTGATTTTTTGCCGGAAAATATATGGATGAACGCACAAACCGGACGTGTTTATTATCCGACAATTGAACAATTCGGATCGATCGGTTTAATAAAGTCAAAATTAGCTATTGAATTAAGTAGACATTTCATTTTTGATAATGGAGAAGATAAATCGCCAACTAAAATTGTCTGGAATGGTAAAGAAATTAAATTAAAAGACGATTGGATTAAAGCTATTGATTATTTAAGAATTAAAAAAATTGAATGAAAATTAAATAAAACTTGAGTACGCATAATTATGCTGAGATATATTCGTCCTTTCTACTCAAAATCTTAATAAAAATTTCTCTTTAACAGATAAGAAATAATAGTCCGGGAGCCAGCTACACATTTTGGTCAGACATTCCGCCAAGGCTAATTTTTATATATATGGTTAATATAATATTTCATGAATTATTCACGCTGAAACAGTGTGACCTGTTGAGAAGTTCTTTTGCGTATCATTTTTAATGATAGTTTTAATGTTTTTACCGATTTTTATAGAAGACGTTTCGTTGCATCGTAGTCTTTTGGCGCACTATACCGCAGGGGGCTGTATTTTAAACCGGTGGCCACGATATCTCGAGAACCACTGAATCGATTTACCTAAAATTTTCGTGAGGTTGTTCAGAATACATTAACTTATAACTCGAATTAAGGAAAATAGGATATATAAAAATTATGACCTGTAGAATTTGAGGAAGACTGAAAAACTTAACAAAAAAGGAAACATCCGTTTTTATGGCGCATTTGTTTGTATGGCATTTTGTTATATTTAATTTTTTCTAAAAGATCTTAATTCAAGTTATAAAGTTTAATCTTACATACCCAAATTTACTTTGTTTATTTTTGGCAGATCCGTCAAACGGGCTGAATCGTGACCACCAGTTAAATATAGCCTCCTGCGGTCTAACACGCCAAGCGAGAACGACGCAACGAAATGTTTTATAAAAATTTGTACTAACGTAAAAACTATCAATAAAAATGATACGCAAAAGAACTTTTCAATAGGTTTCACTGTTTCGGCACGAAAAATTCATGAAAACTCATTAAAAATGCCAGAAAAAGTGTGCCTCTGTCCTTTAGTTATTCAGCGCAATGTACATTTTGCGCGATATATTTTCATGCCCATTTAAAGGCGTTCAGTAGATACATGCATGGTAAATAATTAATTAAATAAAAAATAAAAAAGAAGTTAATGAATAAAAAATAGTTGAATTATTTATTTAAATCAAATCAACTTATTTTTAAAAAATTTTAATTATTTTCATCTTCAGTTTGACTCAGCATAGATTCATTATCGATCTCCGAGTCAGATTCGCAGTCGTATGTCATCATCTCTTCATCGTCTTCTGTAAAGAGATATTAAAAACATGAATTATTAATATGTAAAAATGATTCAAAAACAAAAACAAACAAAAAAAAATCAAATGCTAATCTGACTGAAAATATCTAAATAAATATAAAATGCAAGAAGTACACTGCACACTTTAGTCTCACTACAGATGCATATAGGAGAAAGTTACGAAACTAGTTCTCACAAAATTCTCGACTAAGTATACGAATTACAAATAGTGAGACAGTCTCTCCTACAGTCCTTTTCTTGATGTTTTTTTAACCAACTTGTAGCAACCCTTCGTCGTAGAGCCATACTGCTTTATCACCAATTTATTGACAGTTGATATTCACCTTACTGTTAATGTTTACCATTCCGACCACACACGTGAAAACATAATTTCTTTGTAAAATATCCTGGAAAGTCCTGGATTTGTAGTGTTTAAAACAATGACTAGTGAACCAACAATAGCAAAGGAAGCTGTTCTAGTGGCAAGTGAAAATTTGGCTGACAACACACCAATTGTTACCGGTTATGATTTCAACGCCGGTATAGATTATGACAATCTTTTATCATCCTATTTGACGAGTGGATTTCAGGCAACAAATTTCGGGAAATCGGTTCTGGAAATCAATAAAATGGTTTAAATTAGAATTAATTTCTATTCCCTTCAATAGAAAACATATTTTTCAGTTAGATGCCCGAAAAATTCCATTAAACGATGAACAAATCGAAATAGACCAATACGAAGACGATGAATTCATCAAAAGAAAATCATCGTGTACAATATTTCTGGGATACACATCGAATATGGTGTCGTCCGGTCTACGAGATACGATAAGATTTCTTGTCGAACATAAACTAGTCGATTGTATTGTTACAACGGCCGGTGGTGTAGAGGAAGATTTCATTAAATGCTTGGCGCCGACTTATGTTGGGGAATTTGAAATGTTAGGTCGAGATTTACGGGAACGGGGAATAAATCGTATTGGAAATTTGTTAGTACCGAATGATAATTATTGTTTATTTGAGAATTGGATCATCCCGTTGTTGGATGAAATGTTGATCGATCAAAAAGAGAAAGGAATTTTATGGACCCCATCAAAAGTTATTGAACGGTAAAATGTTTTTTATAATACATTTCCCAATCCAATATAATTAAATCCAATTATTCTAGATTAGGTTTAAGAATCAATGATAAATCATCGATATACTATTGGGCGGCCAAAAATCAAATTCCTGTATTTAGTCCAGCGCTGACTGATGGTAGTTTGGGAGATATGATGTACTTTCACTCTCATCGAAATCCAGGATTAATCCTAGACATTATTTCCGATTTGAAACGTTTAAATACGATGGCCGTTAAAGCTGTTAATTCGGGTATTATTATTTTAGGCGGAGGATTAATTAAACATCATATTTGTAATGCTAATTTAATGGTTAGTTTTACGAATTTTATTTATAGTAAAATTCGTAAAAATATTGTATTTTACAGAGAAACGGTGCTGATTTCTCTGTTTATATAAACACTGGATCGGAATTCGATGGTAGTGATAGCGGAGCCCGTCCCGATGAAGCCGTTTCATGGGGGAAAATACGGCCGGAAGCAACACCTGTGAAAATTTATGCCGACGCTAGTCTCGTATTTCCATTGTTAGTTGGACAAACTTTCGCTAAACGTTTTTATGAAATTAAAAATGAAAAATAAAATTGAATTAAAATTTAAATTTTATATCCGGATTACCGCCAATATATATTCACCACAATGCAATACCCTTCCTCCAAACTGCATTGTCGATATCATATTGTTTTCATTTTTTGGAACAACGTCAAATCTAATTTCCTCCTCCAAAAATCAATAGATTTTAAGTTAAATATTACGAATAAATTATCAGTAATTTAGGATTAATTGTCGTAATTTATTAATTATCATCGTAAACATTTATATTTTATTAATTTATTCATTTAAACATGAATATAAAAGGTGCGATGACTTCTCCGCTACCAAAACACGGGAACGATGGACAACCAAAACCACGGAAAGTAAAGAATTCCAATAATAAATCAAATAATTTGGATACCCGTTCGGAATTAGCCGATTTAATTAAGAGGAAGGCTGAAATTTCGGTAAGAAAATAGAAAAATATTGTATTTTTCCACAGAATTTTAGGTCGGTTATTTTGTAAATATTTGTTTGACAGATACAGTTCCATTAAAAATTATAGCTATCGATTATTTTTGGAGGTATAAATTTCGAAGCTCTATATAATATTAATTTTCATGAATAGGAAACATTAGCGAATTTGGAACGTCAAATTTATGCTTTCGAAGGTTCGTATTTAGAGGATACTCAACTGTATGGCAATATAATCCGAGGATGGGATCGTTATTTGACAACAAATAAGACGACAAACTCAAAGGCTGACAAACGTAATCGAAAATTTAAAGAAGCCGAACGATTATTTTCCAAATCATCGATCACATCAATTGCTGTAAAATAAATTGATAATTTGTATTCTTTTTATTGTATATTGATACCGTTTTTTAGGCTGTTAGTGAATTGGGTGATGCAAATGAAACGAAACCGGATCGTAACAGTGAATCGGAATCAATAACGAATGAGGACTCGAGTGACAATACACTTGGACCAATTGGTAATCATACAAATACAACAATCGCTCATCACGATACACCGACAACTGGCAATAACTTAAAGAATTCTGGCAAAAATCAAATTAACTCTTTGGGTACATCCGATTCATTGTCTGGTATAACAACTCTTTCCTTATTTCTAATCTGTCCAATTCGTTCAGTTAATTTGTTTTATAGATCGTCCAAGTACGCCCGTTTCGAAGGACTCACAAAAGGATCCGTCTACACCGAATAGTGCAAAGCATAAATTATCATCAAGTGCAGCTAAGAAGAGTAGCACGAATAAGAAGATAAGACATCGTTGACTTGCTTATATTCTAGGTTTTATCTCTATGTCAAATTGTCAACATTAAAAAGAACACATTTTTAACATAAATTATTCATTTTTATTCAAAATCATCTTTCTCTTACATGAAAATTACTCATTGCTTTTACGTCTCGAAATTTAAAATTTGATTTTTTTATAGTGACAATTCTACTGAATGATGAAGCCATGCATGTCAGACCCATGTGCTAATTCTATGATCTTGTACGGATTTCAGAATCAAATACTTAACGCTTCAAGCATATCGGAAAATATTCTTAAAAAGCGTATAAGGAAAGTCAGAAAATCGCAAAAATTAGGTAAAAGCCGGAAGCAAATTCGAAATAAATTTGATATCGTAGAAGTTGCGAAAAATATCAAAACAAGACATTTTCTAATTTTCTCCGACATTTCCCGGTGTTTTCTCATCTCCCGACTTGTTCCCCCGTACCATTTCTATAACTATACCTGGCTTTGTTCCATTTTACCCGACTATTATCGTGTTTTCAGGCGTATCGCAAGTTGTTTTTGATTTTACTAGAGTTTGCGCTCTTATACTAGCTTTCCTAACTCCAGTTTACATGAATTTTCCCGAGTCTGCTCGACATTTTTAATTTAGGCGGTTCAATTCTGATTTCTCAAATAGTTTTCTACCATTTCCCGAATTTGACGACATTTTCTGTACACACTTTTCAAATTTGTCCGGCTTTATCAATTTTTCGGAAATTTCCTTGCTTTTGCGTGCCCTTTTCTAACCTCTAAGAAGACTTTTCCCAACTGCACCTGATTATTGACCAACTTTGGGGAATTTTGTCGTATTTTTCACTTCGACTTTTTTCAGACCTTTGCCATATTTTGATGACTTTCCTCAATTTTTCTCGATATCGATTTTTCTGGATGTTCCGGACTTTTGCCGAGTTTTACTTATGTGAGGTAATTTATCGTTGCAGATATGGTGTTATTTTTAAAATATCTTCCTTTATTGGGCAGATCAACTGTAATATAGGGAATTAGCTGGAAAACCTAAGTTTGTCAAAAATAAAAATATTTGGAAAAGATTATAGTGGTATTCGCATTCGCATACATCTCGTAAGTGCTAGGAATCTGCTCAGTGGACTAGGGGTATTTTAAATGACGACTACCAATGGGCAGTAAAAAAAAACAATCAATTTTTTAGTAATTTTATTTCATTTTAAAAATTAACAAATTTTTTTAAATTGCTATCTTCATCTTCTTGCAAACTTTGTCTCTCTAATATTCAAAAGTCATAATTTTTAATACGTTTTGATTTATTCCTTTTATTATTAAATTATACTTATTCGATTTCAATTTATACAAATATCAAATATGGCTACCAAACGAGCCACTGAAATAAAATTTGCACAACATTATGTTTTTTCCATTAGCCAAAACTATTCACCTCATCGATACTATCGTTATAAAACCGGTTAATTAATTTAAAGAAAACAATTCTTAATCAAATTAACTTTTCTATGCCGATAGTCCTGTATGAAATGGATTAATTTATTAAGGAAAAACATTTTTCAAAAGGGAATTTATTAATTTTGTTTAATTTTAGAAAAAATATGAGAAATATTTAAGCTTTTTTTTGGTTGTTTTTTTTCTAAATATGTAAAATTGGAAATTTTGTCTTAAAAGAGAATTTTATTCTTGCGATAGTACAACGCTCCTAATTCGGTTTGTTGTTCATTACTTGCCACCTTTCAGACCAATTTATTGCGTTTGTTCGCTTAAGATTAACAATTCCGATTCGGTCAAAGGTTTCGTTGCTGTTGGTGTTTCTGTTATTTGTGTTTTTTCTGCAACCTGCTCAGTTGATCCGTTTATCTTTGCGACCTTTAGAAATTGAAGGGAAATTCAAGAAGACAAATTAAAGTTCTGTACGAAATTGATATGGAAAGCTATTCTAACGGTGGTTATTTTTTTTTTTTCTTGCAGCTAAAATAAGCAAATAATGTTTAGTTTTATTTAATTTAAAATAGCGTGATGATAGATATAGAATAAAGATAGCGAAATAAAGAGAAATATTTTTGCGACAAAACGACACCCAAAAATCGAACCTTATCGTCATTACTCTCATCTTCGCTCTCTGCCTCTGATAATTCTGATTTTTCCGATTTTTCATCTTCATCATTTTCTATCGTTTCGGGAATTTGTTCTACTTGTTCGGTTTCAGTTACATTCTCCTCGGTTACAGGTTGACTTCTATTTGTTGCAGGTTTATCGTCTGTATCATCACCCCAAATGTCATCGACCGCTTCTTCTTCTTCTTCATTCTTTGGTTGTTCGGGGAAAAGTATTTTTTTTTATTAAGGGAAGGGGAAAACCAATTAAATGAATTTCCTTTAGAAATATTTAGATAATTTTGTACGTAAGCCGGCTTTATAGAAATTAATTGCTAATATCACAACATTTATAATTTAATAAATCGAAGAAAACAGCGAGAAATTATCAAAATTATGCTCATTTGAAAACAATTCCCCCTGAATCGTTAGGTTTAAAATTTGTACAAATTAAGGGGAAGATTAAATGTACATATAATTTACAAATAGTTAGAGAATGAAAGAGTAAAACAACAACAAAAATAAAACCAAACAACAAACACAATCAAACCTCTTTTTGTTTATTTGTGTCTGTTTCTTGTATTGTTTCTTGTTCAATCGGTTTGACTATCGATTCAGCATACTCTTTTGCCTCCTCGACTTTAGCAACGGCAATCTCTAAAGCTTCTTTTAATTCTTCTTTATCGATTTCATCCTCAACTTCCTTATCTTTAGCTTCTGGAATTATTTCCTTTAACGTAGTTTCGTCATCTTTAATATCTGATGATTCGGGAGATTCAGTTCTTTTGTCTTCAGACTCTTTTTTTACGTCGCTGCTAGTTATTTCTACTTTTTCATTGTTTGTTTCACTGGTTGTTTCCTGCTTTTCAGTAACTTCAGCGTCTCCTGGTGTATCTTTTTCTTCTGTTCCTGGCGCTATTTCTTCTGATTTAACATTCGATTCTTTAGTTTCGGACGGACTATCAATGTCAATATTTTCCTCTTTCGTGTCCTCTGTGTTATTATTTTTAGAGTCTTCCGTTTCTTTTTTATCTACCGTTTCAGTTTTAGGGCCGTTAACATTTTCTGTTGATTCTTTAGTTTCAGACGGATTTTCATTGTCTTTATTTGTTTCGTTTATAATTATATCGGTTTCTTTCTCGCATTCTGGTTCCTCCTTCTGATTTAAATCAGTATCAGGTTGTTTGGGTTCACTCTCTTTTTCAATTTCTTCTGTGGCTTTGTTATCCTCCTTAACTTCTACTGATTCGTCCGTATCTTTTTTCTCCGTTTCGCCCGTCTCTGATTCCTCTTCTTTTTTTTCGTCACTCTCTTCGGTTGGCTTTCGTTTTTTTTTTTGTATATAAAGTTGTAGTGTTTTTATTATGAATGCATGATTGCATTAATAATTTATATACGATATTTACATATGTGCGGCCGGGTGTGGTCGAATTTATTAGATAGTTATGATATATTTTTGTGTGCGTAAAAACAAAATGGGTAGATGGATAAATATACAAGGGTTGAAAATAATGAAAATTAAAAATTATATTTCAAAAAAATACAATTTAAAAATGATTATGCGATATTAATATTCGTTTATTAAAATTTTATTTAAAATTTTAGTTTCTTAATTAGTTTACAGCATTTAAAATTGATTAGAAAAATATTTTATTTTAAATTAATTAATTTAAAAAAATGCATAACAATTCGTTAGATTGACATTAAAATTAAGAGATTTTCTAAGACTATTATTTTATCAGTTAAAAATTAAATTTCCACAAAATATTATAAGCAGAATAGAGGACAATTTATTAATAAAAATATTTTTAAGAAAACATTAATCAAAAGCTAAAAATTATAAATGGAAAATAGTCTTAATATAAAAGTATGGAAATTACTTAATAGATGGCCAACTACGAATAAATGCAGCCATTAAACCATGTCAAATTGTGACAAAATTTGATTTTGTTTATAAGGCATTTTCTGTATAAAGCTTATTTCTTTTTTAATACAAGCGACTGCTAAATAAAAATAAAAGTTAAATTAAATACTCATGCGGTAGTTTATTATTTAATTTTATTCATTAAATTGAAGTAAATTAAATATTTTTTTTATTAAATTAGATTGTTAGATATAAAATAAATCTGTTAAGAAATAAAATTTTAATGAAATAAAAATTGGCGGAAGCACCATTCCAAAAAAAAAAATATATATAAAATTATTTTCAACTACAATAAAATCAGTTCGATATAAAAAAAAAGTCGCCCGCTTCATTAAAAATATTCAAACCTCTTTATTTTCGCCACCATTCTCCTTATTCTCCTCCTCCTTGGCATCGGTGGTTCCATTCTCCACCGCCTTTCCATCAACAACAAACTCAATCTCGGCCCGGGTCGTACATTCGTCCGGTGATAATTTCAGAAATTGTTCCAACGTATCAATTTCATTGGCCAAATCAAATTGATCGTAATCGCCACAGTATTCATCGTCGTAGAATAGTTGTGGCGGTAAGGCGTGACGGGGATCCGGATCGCTAACAGTACCACCCTTATTTGTCGACTTCTCCTGCATCATTTCCTTTTCCGATTCCTTGCCAGGCTCCGTTATGTCAACGCATTCATATTTGATACTTTTGCTGTCCAATATCATGAGGACACGTTGTTGACGTTTTTTTACCTTCAAATTACAAATATTAATTAAGTAAATTTGATATTGAATTCTTAATGTTTATACAATATCTTTAGCAAATATAGTTTTTTTAAATGTAACGTGACCAACGAAAGAAAAATCATAGTTTAATGTCATAAAACCTTGGTCATGTCATGGCGTAATGGGTAGTGTACCCGCTTTTGAAGAGGGAGATTGCAGGTTCGAAGCCAGGTGTCATCACAATTTTTATTTCAATAATTTGTGATCGTCACAATGATGAATTTTGAAACCGCCGTCAATAACCGTCATATCGGATGGTGATGGTGACAAGAGCTGCACGAAATGAATAAAACATCTATCAGCATCGAGAACTTGCCCGTTTCGTTTCAAACCGAAATTCGCAAAATTTGCTGCAAACAGAGAGGATGAGGGGGTTGGAAGAGGAGTGAACGTGATTGGGGACCATCCTGTGATGATTCGATCTCACTTTCATCAGTAGGTACTTATACTCATCTTCGCCTTAATCCGGTAATACCGTTCTTTGAGGCTTTGAGCAAAAATATGCAAATCTGCACATCGGGGAGGGGAGTAAGGGGGGAAGAGGGGTGGCGGAGGGATAAAAAAGGTCGGGGACGGTCTAGACTAGACCATAGATAGATAGAGATAGAGAATCTAGCGGGTGTGGCAATAATTGACCAGTAACCACTCTGGCCACAAATGGGCCTATTGTGGCATCCCGATATGTATTAATTAGGTCTAGTCAGCTTTGTGCTGGGCATGAAGCGTTGAATTTGTCCTAGTGATAAGTTCACGATATCCGTCGGCTCAGTGTGGTATAGCTCGAAGTATCGCAATCGTCTTGAGTCCAACCCTACACAATCACAAAGGATGTGTTCGGCCGTCGCCTCTTCCTCTCCACAGATTCTACAAATGGCGCATTAACACGGAGGCGAAAGAGGCAGTGGCCTATGTGAGAAGTGGCAGTATTGTGTATCCCAATCAGTATTTTTTAAACTCACCTTATATTTAACAGGTACAATTGCAAAAATTTTAAAAGTTTTTCAAGACGATCTGAAATTTATTTCTCATTCAAGTGTAAATTTCATTTTATGGGTGAATAATCAAATCCGCGAATTTCAACGGAGAACTGTATTTAAAAATATCGATAACGAATCCGATTTCCGGAAATTCGTATAAGAAAACAAATATCAATCAACAAGTGAGTCAAACAATGACACTTTTCCTTCAAATCGTTTTGTATTATTTTTGTGAATGACCCTGATAAGCGGCCTTTATGCGTGCATTTTAATTTCTTTTTATGATTTTGTCTTAAAATGCAATTTCAAAGGTCATGAATTTCAATACAACACTTCTCTGTATTTCCATTGTTTGTTTATACGGGCGTTCAATATAAAGCCGGGGGGTTTCGGGGCCAAAATGCAAAATTTGTATATTTTTCAAACAAAAAGCGGTTATAGAACAGCGTGGGCGTAAACGAGACAAACATAGGGCGTGCTTTAATGTTGTATGCCTATGTATGGATAGAAATGAGATAAAAAAGACTGATTATTGAATTATGTTGTATCACGATTCTAGATAAAAAAAAATTGGAAATGAAATCAACGAAAAGTCTTTGCATTTATTCTCTTTATAGAATTTTATTGATTTGTTTTTATTGCGTTTCGTTCCAATTGCTTTTTATTCTGTACGCACGTCTTAATTGAAAACAAATATTTGTTTTTTTTTAATTAAAATGCGATAGATAAAATTACGTGAACAGAAATAAAAAAAATGGATAATAAAAAATAAAAACAAACCCGACCCAGCCCAAATTCAAATCGACATTAGAATGTTTATTAAAGATTCTTTCGTATTATTCATTCGCTGTATGTGTGGTCCATTGTTTTTTATTTGATTTAATTCGTTTGTTGATTATAATAATTAAAAATTTAATTTTCGAACAAAAATACATATACATCATCCAACCTATGCAAGTACACATCCATTCGAACCCATCTGAATATTTAACCAAAAACCGAAGATAAAAGACTTGTCACGGCAAGAGCAATTTCATAATTTTTTGATTGTTGATTTCAAAACAATTTTTAACCCCGCCCCGG
>JANTOP010003217.1:0-17926 GCA_027564815.1 Symmerus nobilis
TTCGGAAAAATTTTTCGAAAAGGGTGTAAATATTTTTTACTATTAGATTTTTTCAAAGGGGTCAAACAATTTTTGAGCTAATCAGGACATTGTTTATTCGAATAGAGAGAATATTGGAAATAATATTTATCAGTTTCATAACTTTTATGGAATTTAATTTTAAGTGGTTTATTTAATTGACACGGTTCTGAAATAACTATATAGCTTGTTATTAAATCATTATCATAAAATCATTATTATAGTGATGGGTTTTAATCAATATTAAGTCCTTTATAGCAGTAAAAATTTTATCTTTCAAAACATAATTTGAATAAATGTTTTAAGCCATAGAAATGAAACATTTAGGAAAAATACTGTTTAAATATTAAAATAAATTTCATATTTCAGAAACATTTCAATTATTAAATCATCAAATAATTGTTTTTTTTTTTAATGAAAATATCCGTTCTGGGAAATATTAAATTTTCCTGAACGTTCTTCTTTCTTAAATTGCTATCATTAGAGATTTCTACTTCAAATGTCCGTGAGAAGTACAAGTTAAATGTACCAACAAATTGAGTCCTTACCCCTTCATCTAGAATATTCCGATAAAATTCTTTCTCACGGAATATTTGAATTTTTCAATTATCCTCCAAAAATGTTTTGTTCAGAGTAATTATAACGTGTCCCTAGTTTGTCCAATTTTCCTGATATATTCACGACTTGACCAAGTTTTCAGATTTCTTCCGTAACTGTTATAATTTTCTCTGAATTCTCTATCCTATTCTTATATTTGTTAAATTTTCTTGAATTTTTCCCAATTTCTTTCGCATTTTTCTGATATTATACGGTGATTTCCTGATTTTATAAAAAAAACTAAACTAGTCTTGGTTTTTCTTCGATTTCCTTTACATCCAAATTTCATACGAATTTTTCTGGTAAATTTTAACGAATTGTTTTCGGGTTTCCTAAATCTTATACCCTGTCGAATATCCGATTGAAAGAATCGGAATATTTAATCCTTTGATTAATAACATTAAAATAAATTTAATAAAATCTAAATATTTGTAGATCAGAAGGTGCGCGGCGCTGAACTTTGGAAAGGTTTTGGTACATAAGGGTATATGGTAAGTTTCTAGGGAAGTTCGAAATTTTCATTTCATTTGGTTTAAATATAAACAGAAAATTTCAAATTTGATTTTATTAAAATATTTAAAGTCCTCAAATTGGGGCTTTAAATAAAATTTAAAAAATATCAATTAAAATAATTTTATTTATTATTTCCTGGTTTTTTCATCGATGGTAATTGGACCATTTATTAAAAACATTTCTGTCTTTTTAATTATTTAATTAATTTTATTCAATATTCCAATTTTTTCGGGAATGCTCTGGACTCTCTCCCTTTTCCTCGATTGTTCTTAATTTAATCGTCTTTTCCGATTTTTCCGACATTTTTATTGACATTTACAAGACTTTTCTCTGAATATTTTCCGAGTGAACCATAATTTTAAACCAACTCGGATCCTCGACTTTTAAAGGATATTATAGAGTATAGACCATCAGATAAAAATCGATAATTTATAAATTTAATTTCGAATTTAATATCCAAACCTCATATTTTTCTAACGGAGTTAGGCTTTCAGATAAAATTCTAAATATTTACAGATTATTATCTCACCTATCGGATACAATTTAGTAGGACTAAGTGTCCGCTGGGAATATTCTGAGATATCGACCTTTAAGCCAATCCATATATTTGACCAAATTTTTTTTACATTCTAGGATCCAGATTCCGAACCGAATATAGTCTAAGCATCTGATTAAACAATTGAGCTAA
This sequence comes from Symmerus nobilis, assembly GCA_027564815.1. NCBI lineage: Eukaryota > Metazoa > Arthropoda > Insecta > Diptera > Mycetophilidae > Symmerus > Symmerus nobilis. The sequence continues at coordinate 1,817 of JANTOP010003217.1, forward strand.
ATTTAAGTTGCCGATAAATAATAATGAATAATAAACGGGCGTCTGTGAGAATAAATTAATTTCTGTTCAAAGTTATCATATATTTAAATGAGGTAATCAGTATCGCCAGAACTTGGATATGTCCGCAGATTTTAACTGTAATCCACGTTTTGCCAACAAATTCGTTCGTAGAACTAAAAATCTGGGAATTATTACAGTTTAGATAGATTTTTTAAAGTTCCGGGTAAAAATTGGTTACCAAAGATTGGCCAAAGCTGAACCGAATTTGCAAATTCGTGGTCAAAAATTAGCTGCTTTTAATGGTTAATAAAATGGTTATGGAGTACTCATCGGCCGGAAGTATTAATTAAAAGGGGTTTTTAATAAAATACACTAATATAAACTTAAATTGAACTTCTTTATTGGTATATTTGAATGAAAATTAATTCATACAATATTATTAACTTAAAAATAATTATAAATAAATTAAATAAATTAAGCTGATTCATTTGAAGTGTGGACAATTATTGGTATCTGATTAATAAATCAGAATTATGTCCAAAATTATCTTATGTAAGAAGTTATGACTTCTGCATGACTACCACATCAAATGAACCTAGCATAATCCGCCTACCGTTATCGGTATCCAATTGCCTGGATATCGAAGAAAATAAAAGGTTCTACCGAAATGGGTATAATTTTCTTAAAAAAATTCGGAAATTAAAAATTGATCAGATATATGGGAAAATAAAACAATTTGTTAAGCACAATCAGCTTAAATGATTTTTTATCTCAAAACTGTAAAATAGCTTTTTAATTTAGCTTATTGCCTATCCAGGAAAAAAAATTTCAGTCAAATTGAGCAAAGTTTTCTTAATAAAATTTTGAAATCATTAATTGATCGATCGATAAATTAATTTTAAAATAAAATATGTTTTGAATGGAATGTCATAATTACCTTAAATAATATTTTAATTCAAAATCCTATAGCCAGGATACCAAAGTTCAAACCAAATAAATCTCGCGATTAAAATTGGAAAATTTCTGTTTTGGTTTGGAATCTAGAGCTCAGAATGAAAAAATGTATTTCAAATTCAGGGTTTGACTCAGAGGTTTATTTCTAAAAAGATTTCTTTAGGAATCCGATCCAAATTAATATTATATGTGATAGAAGGGTGGGTCCTTAAATTGTTCATGTTAATGGGTTCAAATTTGTTGATTTTCATGTACATAGCCGTCCTTAATTTTCGGGCTATATTTCATTTCACCTCCAATATAATAATCTAATTTAATCTGGAATTTTTGTTGAGAATTAGGATCAAGAAAATAGGACATTCGTATCGCAGATTTTTTGTATCTAATACGCGAAAATTGGGCCAGTTGCAAAGATCGGTTTGGTTGTCTATATCCATTGTATTACATACGACGGACGTAAGGAGAAATGAGAAATTCAATGAAAAATGTGAAGCAATTTTATTTTATTTTGCTATTTTTATCGAATTTGTTTTCAAATTTTTATGAAATATACTGTTGAATTGGGCGTGCGTGCATGGAGAAGTCAATGTTTTCCTTTTATCGAATTTCAATTCAAATGGAGTATTATTATTATGCTTGACCGAACCCGAATCCAACCTAAGATATTATCTAAATATTTCTTAATTAAAATATGGTAATGGTTACTTAATAAATAAATTTCAAATTCTATTTCCCAAAAAATAAATCATCTCGTTGTTTGTTCATCAAAAATTCCATTTTATTCTAATTTCTTACCCAATTTACCAAAAAAAAAACAAAATAAATAAATAAATATAGAAAGAAAATTGTTAATAATGTTATTAACCCTTTGAATGCCTTTATTTCCTTTATTTGCACATGCTAAATACATATAATTATATTTACACTTTTTCGTTTCGTTTATTTGCACATTCTGTGTGTGTAAATCAACTTAATTTTCATTTATTTATTTGTGTATACCTCGTTAAGGACGATGTTGGGTAAAAACGAAAATTAAAGAAAACAGGAAAATAAATTAATCAAGAAAAAAAAAACGGAAAGGAAAATGGAAAAGTTAGTAAAACCTCAAACTCTCATACAACTTTCCAGAATTAAATGCTATAATTTTTGTTGATACGATTTTAATTGCAAAAGTGGTCGATAGAATGATATGGAATATAAAAAGAAACTTTCCCTTGGTTTTCTCGTCCATTTCTTCCTTCTTAGACCGTGGTCAATATTTGTAAAATTTCCATTCCTACAAAATCCATTTTCTTTCATATATTTTTGGATCAGAGTTTATTCTTTTATTTTATTTTAATTTATATTTAATTTTTTCTGCATAAAATAAATTTTCCACTTTCCACTTTGACTTTTAGTTTCTAGCAAAAGCTTTTCTTTTTTCCATCTATCCCATTAAATGATAACCAACCCGTTGTATGGGTGGTTGGTTGGGTTGACGCACAGACCATAAGTAATTATCTCATCACCTAAAAATGTAAAATATTTTAATTAAACAAAAAGGGTTTACCGTTGGGGACTTGTAGCTCTTCGGTAAATAGATGGGAGGTAAGGAAAAAAATTGTAAAGGTAAACATGCCGGTGGAGTTTCAATAAAACAGGATTGGTATAAGTTTAAATATTATCTGGTTCGAAGGTAAAATTACGAGAAAAAAAATCCCTCTAAGTATAGAAGATTTTATTTCATTTCTCTTTTAAGTATTACATTTAACTTCTACCTTCTAACCGCTATAGGTGGATGGGCAATCCTTGTTAAAAGATTCGGTCAGTAAAAGTTTTTCTATTTTGCCTCCTGAATAAATGAAATTGCGGGATTGTCGCCAGGCAATACTAATATCATTAACCCAAAAAAAAAAAAAAAAAATTAGAATCTCATATTTGCATACATTTTCTCATTAAAAAATTTCGTCCTTTCCCGTCCCCATCCACCTCAATTTTCTCTCGTTTTATTTTATTTATTTAAATTTGGTTAATGAATTTCCTTCCATCGTCTGTTCGCAAAAAAAAAAGAAGAAAAATTCATTACGAGAAATTTTAATTCTCTTTTTATCGTATGATAATCACAAAGATAGATTAAAACTGATGTTTAGCCTACAAAGGGTTAATTATGCATAATAAAAAATTGTGTCGATGATATGGAAATTAATTCAATGTTTAACGAGATCATTAATATGCGGAATAATAAATTATATATTATTTTAAGGAAAATTCCGACAGAATATAAATGCGTTTCGTTTATCCACTCAAATCTCTACCGAATTACCAATAAAATTGAATCGAATTGAAAGGATATTCGAAATGAAAAAAAAACCTTTTAAACGATAATTCCTCAATTTATTTTATGATCAAATATCAATTTATTTGAAAGTGTTTTTTATTTATCGAAGGTACATAATATCATAAATAATACCTTATCTCCAAAAGCTTAAATTTTATTGAAACTATAAAGAATATAAGTTTGACCATTCACTTAATATTTAACCCGGGGAACAGTGAACTGAATTCTTTACCCATTGTTTCATGTATAAGGTAGAGGATTAAGGATATTTTATTCATTTTGTAAGGGATTACGATGATCCGGTGTAATATAAAAAATAAAACAGACAGTTTGATTAAAGCTCAGAAATATGACATAGAATTTGTTAATGTCATAACGTAACTGGTTATCAAATTTTCTTATCCGGAAAATATAGAAATGAAAATCGGGAAAATTATCTCTAGAAATAGATGTTCCTGTCGTATATACAATAGAAAATTCTAAGATTTTATTTCTCCCTTTCATTACAACGAAATTTTATGTATTTCTCTACCATTTATTTATGTGTTCAGTGAATCTGCAAAGGGTTGATAAGAATGTTTATGTAATATCTTATATATTATATAATAATCTAGCTAGAAATAAAAAACCATCCCCCCCGGTATATAGATTTTTCCACTTCATAGAACAATTTTATTTACTTATTATATTCCGAATCATGGTTTAGTGGGTCGATGTACGGTTCGATTAAGTTCTGTTAAACGGAAAATGTATTGCGTATGTTTGCTGGAAAAATTAACGAAATTATCGGATATGTCTTTGGGGGGAAAAAGATGGAAAATTATGGTTATGTTTAGTTAAGGAATCCTATACATCGAATTTTCCAATTCAAATACAATTTTTTCCCTTTCATCTTCCAACACCTTGATAATTATTTATAGCTTTTATTGGGACTGATTTTACACTTCGAAATTGAATAGCCGGGCGTTAGTTAATATTGTTAGTGAAAGATAAATGTTAGTAGAGACAAAAAGTCCTATCCAAAAGGATGAATGTATAGGAAAAACGTAAAATAGTCCGTAAAATCGATGAAATGCTCAGGAACTACGTTAATTGAATTGAGAAAAATTGTGAAAAGTCATTACAAGTCATGGAAGATTTAGAATAGCTAATAGAAGTCTGAAAATGGTCAGGTACTATTGATAACCAGCAGGGAAAAGTCTTAAAAAATTGGGTATAGTCGTAAAAAATCGTTGAAAGTCCAAAAAATTTATAGAAAATTGGAATCGGAGTCGGAAAATTTCAAAAGAAAAAAACTCTTAAAAGCCAGAAAAGAAAAATAAAGGAAATCAGACCAAGTAGCGAAAAGTCATATAATATCATAAGCTCTAGGAAAATGCAAAATCCTACAAAATTGGACATCTACATTTTCTACATCACCATATGTCTAAGAGCCACCGATATTTTTACCTAAGTCATTTTATTTTATTTGGTTCTGTCATTATTTCTGTCATTTCACCTTGTCTTCATTATACTTCTGCAAGTCTAGCAACCCGCACCCCTTGCGGTACAGGGTGGCGAGTCTTTCAAGGGGTTTTCCACAGTAGCACTATTAAATTACAGAATTTTTATCTATAAATTAACTAGTGATTCCCCCGATCCCCTCAAACCCTTTTAGTCATCACCTACTATGTATTAAGTTCCCCCATCCCACGATGTCTAAAGGTTTTCATGTTCTTCTGGGACGAATTTGTTTGGTAAACAAGTTTTTTGGGTCACCCTGTAGACAAAAAAAATTTTTTTTGAAAAAGTTTTGGGATCACAGTAAAAAAAATTTTTGGGTCACCCTGTAAAAAAAAGTGTTTTGGGTCACCCAGTAAACAGTTTTTTGGGTCTGTCCAGGTCTCGTGACACCTCCTACCCCCCAATACCACCGTGGGGAAATGTCGCACAACCACCGTCGTTTAGAATGGTTTTTTGGTTTTTGGTGTTCCCAGCACTGAATGGTTCCCAGTACGGATTTTTGACAGATGCTCCTTGACATTCCAAACAACATTGCCATACATCACTATGACGTCAAACCTCTTTAGTATTTATTTCTAGCAAATTCGGGTTTTTGACCATCAGCGCCATCTATTAGTAGGACGTTGACGTAAGGAACAACTTTCCCGTACATCATCTTAACATCGGACGCCATCTTGACACAATTTTGACACGAGAGAAAAATTTCATTGTTGTGTCGACAAAAAGTGGTAAGGATGAAAGTCATCGAAATGTCGACATAATCAAAAATCCAAAATGGCCGTTAATATTAGAAAGATACAATCTAAGCCCCGCGTTTCTAGGTATTTTTCTGAACGGCGCCCGCTTCTAGTCGAAAATTGAGGTTATTCACGAAAAACAGGTTTTTGATCATCAGCGTCCCAAAATATTTCGGCGTAATTTTTTGGAACTGGCATCCGACCACTGGCCACGACCAATTGCCCACAACTTTATAAATAGGGTATATATCCCACAGACGTGCACAGACTTTTCATTTTAGACTTTAATGAAAATCGCATAATTTCACTTTGCTCCACAGCCCCCAGATGGGGCGTGCATGTAGCGCATATTTTAAAAATCCCTCTTGTAGCCCCATCCTTTACATTCATCTTTGGACTTTTAGAGCACCTCTCTACCTCATCCCCTTACAGAGTTATGGTCATTTCCCATGACTTCTAAAAATCCAAAATGGCCGTTTCCCGTAAAACTTGGTATGCCACCCATATCCGGTATTAACCTTAAAAGTTGCGCCATATACGATAATATAGACATTTTTTTTTCAGCTCGATCAAAGAATATCTAGCGGGGTTTAAGGCCGTTTTTGTGTTGAAATCACTTTACTAACCGCTGCACCAGTGATTCATTTAAGAAAAAAAATTCTATTATTTAAAAGTGCTACTTTGAAAAACCCCTTGACTTGCCGAAATGGAACGAAGACATGGTCTGCAAACAATTAATGACAGAAAAAAATTACTTGGGCTCTCCGTCTAATAAAATTTCCAAATCTCATATCTAGCCTAGATCGACACCTTTCTGTTTCCAACCTTTTCCGACTCTTCTGATTTTTCCCCGACTATCGCGCGCATTTTATTCAACTTCGATGGTTTTTTATGTTTAAGTTCTGATTTCTTCATACATTTCTCCTATTATTTCCAACATTGGACTGACTTTTAGATTTTCCCCGACTTTCACTATGTTTTCCGAACTTTCTCAATTTTTCTCCGGCGTCTTATTTATAACTTTTGTCTACATTTCTTCTGACTTGACCCAACATTCGCACAGGTCAACTGTTTCCTGGATTTTTGAGCTTTTATGAATTTTTGCTGACTTTCGATGGCTTCTCGCAACTTTTTCAGTCATTTTGGAAATTCGAAACGAATTTTGTCTGTTTTTTCCCTAATATTTTATCAGCTTTTCTGATTTTCTCTTAATAATTCGGGATTATCCGTAATAGTTACTCGACTTCTCGATTTTTCCGATATTATTGCGTTTTTTCAGATTTTCCACACTTTTCCGTCCTCCTTACGATTTTTCAAGTGGTATTTTTCTATTTTTCTCGCAATAGGGACTATTCTCCGATTTTTCTTGATATTTTTCGATTTTCTCCCAATTTACCTGATATTTTAGCGACTTTTTTCTGTTATCCCCGATTTTATCTCAAATTCCGCGGACATTTTTGAGAACTTCGGACATTTCTTTACGACATTTTAATTTTGAAGAAGTTATCTTTATCTAAGTGTATGGTATCTGAAGCGAGGAAGGAAAGAAAATAGGAGGAAAATCTTTTAAATCCGAAAACACATATACCTAGGATATGGAGAAGGTATTTATCATACCTCGCAGATAGATTGATCGCAGCATAGGTCCGGATCGACTAAGAAATCACCTTTTTGAATTTGGGGGTTCCAGTCAGTCTTCCATGCATTCTTTGGGCATACCACATAGGATAGTATATCTCATCAAAATTCAATGGATACGATTTTGTACGATGAAGATTTATTTTAGATAAACTTTTTGACTAATCAAATATATAAAAACGTCCAATTAGGAATTTTATGGTTAGGTTACTGATTTAGAGAATTCTAAGCTTCTTATTTTCGCTTTACTAATATTCCCAGGCTTTTCCTTTATATTCTTGATTTTTCTGACTACTTTTGATAGTGTTTCTGGCGCTAGGTTTTGTCTGATCAGAATGTATCGGGATTTACTCAATATTTCAGACATATTTCCAATTTCTGAATTTCACCAGATATTTTCATCGGTTTTCTAGACGATTTTCAAGCTATTCCGAATCCATTGAATATTTCAATATTGCCGATTTTTCTCGATTTTTTTTATTCAAACTTTTACCGAATTTATACGGAAATCAGCGGACAGATTAATATGGCCAGAAATCACCTGTAGAACCAAACCAATAACCAAAATAACCTGAAGAGGTATGTAGCCGTGGAGACGAGTAAATATACTTGGATTAATCCACCAAATTAAATAGGGGGAATTTCGGCAATTTCGAATTCTCAGCCGCCCTCTGCCCCCCTAAATGGCGCCCCTTACCGGAAGTTATTTTTATAAGCTTAAAATTAGTATGTACAATATATCAGCCTTTACCAATGTTTGCTCACGACAAATTGACCCGCAAAATTTTGAGCTCAATATTCAATTATATTCAATTTCATACTACAAGAAATATAATAAATTTAATGATTTTTCTTGAATGACTAAGTTTAAAATTGACGTACCGTATGTAAAGATAGATTTTGAGCCGAGCTCAATAGAGTTCGAGCCAAATCTATAATTTATCTTCGATTTGTGTGTATGCTCTGCGCCTTCTTCACGTTAGACTGCACGCTACTAATTCAGAAGTTGAGCAGACGAGATTTGCAATGGTATCAAATTACATATTTATTATTTAGAGCCTTCAATTGGCAGCTAACTACCTAAACTTATATTTAAATCCTAAAACTCTAGCATAATTGTAGCAGGGTAGCGTCATTTTCTTAATTCTCGATTTCCGGAGAAAAGCATGTAAACCATTCTTGCCAAGAAAATTATACCCAGGTAGGCAATTCCTATTATGATTTTTTACGGATCAATATCATTTTAAATCCAAATTATTAATGAAATCGGGAATAAGTCAGTCAGAAAAGATTACAAAAATTCAGAAGAAAGCTGACAAATTTTGAAAAACCCCGGTAAAGTATCGTAAAATTTAATTTATAAAAAAAAATTCAAGAAAAATCTCGGACAACTCCACTCCATTATGGATTTTTATTATAAAAATTTCAATTATTTGGTGAAAATCGGATAATTTGGTAAAAAAAAAGATTCGAAAATTTATAAAACTACATGAAAATTTCCAAGTTTTATGAAAACCGGACAATTTGTTGAAATCCAGAAAATTTAATTGAATATCGGGTCAACGATTTCTTATAATTCGTTATATTCAAAAATATGAATAAAATCGCCAATTTTATACTTTTCGGAAAATCGGAATCGGAAAGTTATTTGAGAAACCCGAATTTTATAAAATCGCAAAATTTTTGGAAAATCGGAAAAGGTCTTAATATGAATTTTGTCTATTTTTTCTTGAAATTCTAATTAAATTTAATTTTTTTAAATTATTTTCCCAATAACAACGAATATTTCCAAAATTTTGAAACAGAAACTCAAAATCGCCTGATGGCTTGTTTAGATACTTATATGGGTCTATCAATGAAATTTTAAATAAAGAAAATTTAAAACTGACTTCCTTTCTATTAAATTAAAATCTGCTTAGTAATCGAATTTTTAAAAATTAATCAAATAAATTGTAACACCAAAGTTTTTCCATAAACTTGACAAGTTACATCTACCGACCCATTCCATACCGTTCGAATCTAGAGAAAAAAAAATCGGTTAATAATGATCGATGGACAGACATGGATAGTTAGTTTTCTTCTACAAGAAAAAACATCCTTTTTCCATAGTTCAACCCAAGAAAATAAAATTCGAATATAAAAAGTATCCCATCAACCGAGATATTGTTGCATTATGCATGATAATGCTTAACATATTTTCTATTTTCCATCCCTTAATGTTGATACCAACATATGTAACATGTAATGTTAGGAAGGGTGTTTATATATAATATTCTTATTATATTTTCTATATTTTCTACGGGAAGGATTTTATGGATGTTGCTTTATCAAATATGCAATTATCTTGTCACTCACAAATAAGAAGAAATTAGGAGGATAATATCGCATTACATTGTTTTAAATTTTTTTTTGTTATCCATTAATTTTAACGATAATTTAAAACTCAGTTTAAATCAGTTTTACTTCAACATAAGAAAGAGTTTTCTTTTGAAATAAAATAACAAAACTTTTCACATCAAAATTTCGAATAAGAAATTAAGGAAAAACTTTCTTTTCTAAATACACACATCATAATGGGGATATAAAAATAAATGAAAGAATTTAGTTGATATAAATAAAAGGAATAAAAAGGCGGCTTCAGTTGAAATTCTTTTCCTTTTTTCCTCGGATTGCCTCAAAGAACACTTTTTTTGTCTTACGAATTCCTATTATATGGATGGACGGAAAAAGATATGAAATGAAAGCTTTTTTTTAGAAAAAAAAAAATACATGACCCCTTTTGGATCGTTGAATTTTTCATGTTTTTTAGCTGACCTCTTCAATGACATACAAATATTTTTTTTGTCGGAAAAAACGATTTTCAAAGAGATGTTTTTCCATCCTCAACAGAACACTTGATTTGTAATTAAATTCCTTGAATTTCTTTTTATGGCAAAAAAATTCTTTTAAAAATATTTTGAAGAAACTAAAAACTTCCAAATTTTTTGGACGAAAAAAACATTTCCTTTGACCATTTAATTTCCATCAACCGAAAGACATAATATCCCTTAGATATAAGAAAATCGACTCTTATCATTTAGGGCGTAATGGTAACTTAATTTGTTGAAACAAAAAACCCAAAAAAAAAATAGGGAAAATCGTGTATAAAACATTGCCCTTTTACCTCCTTAGAGATATGATATTATTTTCTTTTAAAAAATTTTCTCTTCTATTCATTTCATATCTTATCCTCAAACCCCTAAATATTTCATAATAATATATTTTCTATTTCTTCATTTTCATGGGTTGTTTTTAGGTCACTCTGAGGTGAATTCGATATTTAATTTAATAAAAGAAAATATCGTCATCCTACGTACATTCTCGAAGCCAGTACATAGTTTTTAAGCGACATACTTTCTACCAATCACCCAATTGGACAGGGACACCACCCATCGATATTAAGAAGAAAGAAAAAAAATTTCCCTGACATTCAGAAAAATAATACAAATGTCCATCAATGAAAAGTTTGATAAAAAGAAAATTTCTCTATTTTCTTTTTATTTTTATTCTTTACCCTCGTTTTATCTCCTTTTTTTCCAAGACAGATAATATATAAAAATATAAATGATGTTACAGAGAAATTATTGATTGATAAATGGTGACTTTAAGGGATGAGATGATTAAATAAAAAAAAGAAGAAGAAAAGTATAAATTTCCACTTACAATCATCTGTGGAAAGTCAACTTTCCCTTGACGCACAATTTCTATTATATGAACCATATGGATATTATTTTTCGCTCTAAATTCAGTTGAATAATTTCTCGGAATAATTTCAAATATTAAATTTCCACCCAAAAATTAAATGATTCGAAAAATATTCAAATTTTCACAATCAAATTTATAACTGATTGAAATTAAAAATTTTCCCGACTAAACAGTTAATTTTAGAAAATAAAATCGTTCATTCACTTTAATATTATTTTCCTGATTCTGAAAGCAACCTTTCCTGCGATTCAGTTAAAATTTTAAACCGAAATGATATCAGGAGATATCCCCGATTCAATTGTTTTCCAAAAATTTCAAGTATTTCCCAAAAAAAAAATCAATCGTCCTTTTTTTTGAAAAAATATCAAAAACAATAAATTTCTAGTATTAATTTCATTTATTACATATACGATAACAAACCACAGAGAAAATTAATACACAGAGTCGACTGATTAATATAGTAAATTTAATTTTTTAGAAGTTTTGTGTTGTAAATCTTTGTTTTGTTGTTTCTTATTAAATAAATTTGTTTGTTTGTTGTTTTTTTTTATCAATAAAATATGTCCGACTTAACTACACCAAACTCAATCGCAGACTGGATTTTATCACATGAAACAACTGTGAAAAAAATCCCTTATATTTCACCCAACCACCAATATAATATTTGGGGGTGGTTGGTAGGTTAGTATTACTTTTACTGCCCCCCTCCTATCCCCTTATTTTTCGGGTATATGTAGTATTTGAATATTATATTAAATAGAGGAAAATTCAGTGTACTACAAAATATATATACATCACGAAAATACCCCCCTTACGCAATACAATTATCGCATCATATCAGTATGATGTATATAGAAAACCTTATCATTGTATATGTTTTTCACCTACCCTTATTTCAGATAGATAAAAAAAACCAACGACAACAACCTAACTTTTCCTTTTGCTCTGTTGTTACATTAACAATTTTCCTTTTTACGTATACGGAGGATATACGGATATGTGGATGAGAGACGATGTGTAAAACTCGGTTAAAATCGACCCGAATGGGGGTGGAAAAATATCGATACTTTAACAAGGGTAAAAGAAAATATTGAAACGCACCATCAAACCCGTAGATTTCTCATCAAATTAAAAACGTTTCTTTAGATCTCAATGAACGAAACTTTCTTAACACGGAATGGGTATTAGTTTTTCCATTCGTATAAAGATCTGTAGCCCAAATATAAAGACACGCACAGAATCGTTTACAGGAGCGTCAAAATATAACTTTTTTTTTCTTGTTCATCCCCCGAAAATACCTCAAACCCAATTTCCACAAATAAAAAGATGAATAAAAAACCACCCTTATATTTTTTTCCCTATACCAACTGTATTATATTTCTATATCTCTAATACCGATGAGTGAAAATATATTATTTGGAATAAGAAAACTTTCGATCGACGCACTTTTTGATTGTATCTGAATGATTATTAAGCAGATTGGGTGCGCACACGCACTTTTTCATGAAAAACCCCCCCAAAACGCAAGGAAAAAGAAAAACTTTTCCACACACACATTTTCCCGATTTCTTTATATAATAAAGAACGTTTTTTTTACTGTTTTATCTATTTTCACTAACAAGAGGGTGAGTTGTGATAATAATATCAGCGCCCTATATATAGATTTTTATATTTTATATACCGAAATGTAAGGCACTATTTTATCTATTCGGTATGTAATGTAATTTAACATATTTCTAGATAATAAAATATTTATTTAAAGTAAAGAATATTTTAATAGTGAAAATCGATTGATATCAAAGAATTTCTTACTAAATAATTAATTTTTTTAAAATCTAAATGACCGAATCCTCATTCTTACCCAATATCTATCCGTTGAATTAAACTTTCTTAATATTTATTTCATTTGAATTATTTAATTTAAGAATTTTGTTATTATTTTCAATATCTGATAGTGTGGGTGTCCGAAAGGCACTAGTTGATATTGTTTATGGCTGGAAAACCCGACGAATCCGTTTTTCAATTGATAACCTTTTCTATGTAAAAGGGTACATACTAATTATAAATACTTGATTTGCGCAGATTCAAGTGGTAAATAGAATAAAATGATAAAAAAACGAAGTTAGGAAAGAAAAAAAAATCGGGAAAATTTTCATCCAATGTAGAAAACTGTTACATTTTCCGATGATTTTTTTTTAAAAAGGTTTTGAAAATTTTCTTCGGTTTTCATTCGGAATTTTTATGTATAAAATGTTAAATATTCTCAGATGGTTTTTCCGTTTTTTTCTTTTTTTCTAAAATAATTTCCCCAACAAGAAAATGATAATATAGGGGACGGAAATTTATCAGTATTATCTGAAATTTTATTTCATTTCTGGAGAAAATATTCAGCATGATTTTGTCCCTTTTATATTCCAGGATTTTCTGAAGGGGATTTTCATTGAATAAATATATAAATTCCCTTCGTAAAAATGAAAGGTGAAGAAAAATTGTTTTTTTTTTGTAAGAACTTGATGCTGAGGAAAATTTTAAGAAAATGGGGGTACAATTTCTTAAATTTATTTGAAAATGGAAAATTTATTCGTAAACATAGTCGATTTTAAATATTAGATCCAAGTCAGGTATTTTAGGCTCAGTAATAGAAGTTATTATTGGATATAAGATTTAGTTTCCAAAAATGTCGAAATATTTAATATAAATAAAACAATTTATTTACGGCAATTAATTAATGAATGTCATAGGTCAGATATTGATTGAACTCAGTGGTGTGCGGTCAATATCTCCATAAGGTGTGTACAATTTTGAAGAACTTACCACCTTTATTATTTTCTATACATTTTGTTTCGTACTTTTAAATGTACTTTTCATTTCTTTACTTTATCATTTTTTGAAGTTATGTGAAAAATACAACTTTGTTGTATAACCCTTTAATTTTTTTATCTCATTAAAATTTTAAATTGTACGGGAAACTATGTATAACCAATTTTCGGAAAAGTGGTCTTTTGAATAACCACTCCCCATTTCAACCCTTACGAAAATTCGAGGGATGATTGTTTCTTAATTTTGATGATTCAATTTATTTATCTGATGATTAGAAAACAATACTGCTTCATTAGATTTTCTAAGTCCGGAACAAAATCCGTGGAAAATTCAGTTCGTAAATTAAAGAAAATTACAAGGGAAATTCAGTCTATTTATTTGATTAATTAAATTCTAATTAAATCTGAAGATTTATTTAAAAAGCTTTAAGAAAGCTTTCAGTTTTGAGATACACTCAATTCTGTTTTTATGCGATAGATACGTTCAGAAAACGCATAAAAAAAGCCACTACCTACATTGAATAAATAATATATATTGAATAAATAAAATCGCATAAAAACAGAATTGAGTGTATTTTTTTCCAAATAATTTTTCCGTAACGAAATTTTAACTTTCCAAAAAAAAAATCTTTTGAAGAATTTGAAAGCTCAAAGAAAGCTTTTAGCGTCGGATGTAATTTTATACGTGCTGAAATCTATTTCTTTACTACATACTTTACTGCAACGAAATTTCGAATTTTCTCTAAGAAGCCCAATTAGAGTCACTAAAGTTCATTGAGAGCTTTTGATAAACATTTTATTTTTATTTACTTGGAACCTACTTTTCATTGGATTACTGAAAATTTAATGAAATCGGATATTAACCTCCAAAAGCTTTTCAAAATCGGAAAAGCTCAAAGAAAGCTTAGGTTTGGAATTTAATTTTATACGTTTTGTAACATATTTTTCTGCCAAATGATTTTACTGCAACGATATTTCATATTAATACAAAAATGCCTCATTGAAGTCCCCAAAGTTCACTGAGAGCTTTTAATACACATTTTATTTTACTTGTTTGGAATCTACTTCTCATCCGATTACTGAATTTTAAATCGAATTTTTCAATTTTCCTCAAAAAGCTTTTGAAAAATTTGAAAGCTCAAAGAAAGCTTTAAGTTCCGAATGTGACTTTATTCCAGATTCCAAAAATTTCAGAATTTTTTTTGTAATTAAATAATTTTGGGCAAAATTCCATCCAAATTTGAAGTTGAAGTAGTCAACTAAAACACTCAGAGCGTTGAAAGTTCGAGAAAACTTCGAGAAAATTAACAAATCAGTTCAATAAGTCAGTTTTTGGATGATTTTGTTTAATTGAATTTCAATTTAACTTCAATCAAGACTTATGAGAAATTGGATCGTATTTCAGGTGTGCTCTGCGCCTTCTGCCCATTAGTCTGCACGCCACTGATTGAACTTTTTTAGAGAAAAATCCTCCAAAAACTCCACCAAATACTTTTCATAAAAAAAAAAGTCTTTTTCAAGAATAAAATTTCAAATCGTAAATTGAAAAATTTTATGAAAATTAGAAAATGTTTACAAATTTTCATAAAATCCTCCAGCTTAGTTGCCTCTATTTACGTGCAATTTTCTAACATGTCCTTTCCCTTAACCTCTTAAGGTTCATATCATATTACCTCAAGTAGCTCATCTCCTAAATGAATCCAAACTGAAAGTTGAACGTTTAAAATGTTTCGGAAAATTATGAATTTTTATTTTTTATTTGCGTTTATTCATTCATTTCATCCACTAAAATTCAGGGGATAATTTTATTAAAATGTTGAGATACCAATTTGTTTATTTTTTATATATTTACAATTCTGTATAATTAAATTTTCCCACTCGGAAGAAAATTCTTTGAAAATTCAATATTTATTCAGAACGGTTACGGAAAAAAATTAAAATTACAAGCAAATCGATGATTTGGAAAGAAAATCTTATTTGGTCGAGGGAAGTTTTCAAAATCATTAAATTTCTTAAACATAGATTTTTGAAGTCAGTTTATAAATCCTTTAAGATTTATATATCATTAACTCTAGCATCATCTCCTAACTGAAATTTTAAAATTTCAAATTTTCGGGGAAATTATGATCTTTTTTTAATGAAAATATACGGTTTATTAATTATGTTCCAACATAATTAATAAACCATCTTATTTCAAAAAATTTGTATATATTATTCAAAAATAATGTACAATATATGTACAGTAGGGTGGGTCGAAAATTTTTTTTTTCGATAATCGAATTCTAATAGTGCGGAAAAGTTGCGTAGTAGAGCTAGTAAATCATGTGCAAAATTTCAGCCCAATCGAGTAATATCTTCTGTCGCCAGCAGGAGCCTCAATAATTGAAATTTTAGTATA
>JANTOP010003228.1:0-35318 GCA_027564815.1 Symmerus nobilis
CAATTAATATATGAAGCTTTAAAAGCTCGGGCAATTTGGGTAAAATGGGTATAGGCGTGGTAAACAGGGTTTTAAAATGTCAGGAAAATGTTGGGAATTGTAAATGTTCGGAAAAATCAGATAAAATTAAGTTAAAAAATCGGCAAAACATCTAAAAAATGTATCTCTCTTCGAAAAAATTGGAAAGCTTACCGAAAGCTTTTTTTTCAAACTATACAATCACATTTAAATTATAAATTTTTCTTCAAAAGCTCGATAAAAACTTAAAAGCTCAATAAAAGCTTTTGTTTCTAGATACAATTTAATACGTTTTGAAATCTATTTTGAATCCAAACAATTTTATGTTAGCAATATTTTCAATTTTCTCTAACAAAAGCTTTCTAAAAAATCGAAAAGCTTACGGAGAGCTTTTAATTAAAATTAAAGTTGATATTTTTGAAATCTATTTCCTATCCGTTTGATTAAATTTGAATCAAATTTGAGATTTTTCTTAAAAAGCTCGCCGACAATTTCAAAGCTCTAAGAAAGCTTTTAATTCAAGATATAATTTTATACGTTTTCAAATCTATTATCCATCCAGATCATTTTACGCTAACAAAGTTTACAAAAGCTTAATAAACAATTGAAAAGCTTACTGAAAGCTTTTAATTAAAATCAAGTTTGGTATTTTTTTAATCTGTTTTCAATCCGTGTAATTAAATTTGAATCAAATTTGAAATTTTCCTTCAAAAGCTCATCGAAAACTTAAAAGCTCAACAAAAGCTTCTAATTCTAGATGTAATTTTATACGAATTGAATTCTATTTTCCTTCGGAACAATTTTTTTTAACAATATTTTGGATTTTCTCCTACAAAGCTTTCTAAACAATAAAAAAGCTAACTAAAAGCTTTTAATTAAAATTAAAATTTGGATTTTTAAAATCCATTTTCTCTCCGATTAATTAAATTTGAATCAAATTTCAGATTATCA
The DNA here is from genome assembly GCA_027564815.1 of Symmerus nobilis. NCBI lineage: Eukaryota > Metazoa > Arthropoda > Insecta > Diptera > Mycetophilidae > Symmerus > Symmerus nobilis. The sequence goes on from JANTOP010003228.1 coordinate 970, forward strand.
TTGAAAATCTCAGCTTAAAAGTTAAAAGCTCAAAGGAAGCCCTAAGTTTTAGATATAATTTTATGCATTTTAAAATCTAGTTTCCATCCCTTTCATTTATTCTGATTGAAATTTCGAATTCATTAATTCATAAAATTCGCGAAAACCCCCATTTGGATCCAGGTCTGATTTAGAGAAGATATTCCTCAAGCGGATAGCGATATCTTCGAAACGGTGGCAGAGAATTTCCTAAAATTTTACATTTTAATTAATCCATCATTCAGCTACTATTTAAAATTTAAATCATTAAAATTTACCGATTGAATTCGGAATTATAATAAGTTTACTGCGGACAAATTTGTGGTAGATATGGTGGATAAATTGATAAATCTAACATCGCAACCGAATTTCCCTGTACATACATTCATACTTCAGAATAGATTAAGTTGATATTCTATGAAATTACTAGAATTGTGTAAGTTGGTGAATGAAAAAAAAAAAGAATAAAATCCCTCAAATCTCCAAGAGACATTAGAAATATGTTCGAACAGATTAACATGTAAATGTGTATTATTACATAATATATGTCATCCAATTATGATTTGACGATATTCTCAACAAATATTACGTTCCATCTCCTACTATATATCTTAAACCAAACATTAAGCTAGTCGACTTATGTATTACTTGTTGTATATTTATATTACAGATTACACATTATGCTAATGCTAAGTAGAAAATGATGGAAATTTTATTATTTGTCGGCAATCATCATTTTAAATAAAATATTAACGAGAGGTATACAAGCCAACGCCATTAATTTTTACGATTTTTCTGTCTTGTTGCAGCGATTTTTGTATTATTATGAAGTAAAGACTATGCTGTAATTAAGAGATTATTGCGAAAATTTGACCTAACTGACCGAATTGCATATACCTGGTTTAGTTGACTCTGGGTATACAGATTTTATCCATAAGAAATTGAACCTACTTAATGGAAAGTGGATTGAATCAGATCAGACACAAATAAAACAACATGATTAAGATGCCACAATTTCTTTTTATTTATTTATTTTCTTTATTATAAAAAATAGGAAAAAAATTATAAATCGGTTGATATCATCATGATCACAATCATGTCAAATCGCTAATGGACAATATGAATAAATTTAAATGGTCAATTATGCCTTTTTGCATCGATAAATAAAATATTTATAATTCGCTTTCGCTTTTTAACAATTCACATTTTATTTTCTTTTTTCTTTCTTGTTCGCAACACGTTGACAATGAAAGAAATATGTTGCAAAATTTTGTGCAAATTTCTTTCATTGTATTCTAGAAATTAAGCAACAATTGACGGAAGCATGTATCCTTCAATTGATGCATATCAGTAGTCAGTTAACCTGAAATAAATTATAAATCAGTAAATAGCATGATTTTAAAGAAAACTCCGGTAGTTATGCAGCTTAATTCCTAAAATTTGGGGCAGATCTCTAATCCGATCCTTATAAAAGTTTTTGGGAAATTTAATTGAGAATTGGATTTAATTTCATTTAATTTCAACCCCTTCGTGTAATATCGATGAAAAACTATCGTCTGGATTTTGTAACAATTTTCCTTACAGTCCCGAAGAAAATCTGTATCCCCTGAAGAATTCTCTTCGGAACTTTTAAAATCTAATGACGCGGATTTATTCTTAACTTTTCGGTAAGCAAATCGGGCTAAAAAATCATTTTTGTTGAAAAGCTCCCAAAGAGCTTTAAGTTTTTAATATAATTTTATACGCATTGCAATCTATTTTTCATCGAAAATGATTTTATTGTGTTGAAATGGGCAAATTTCTCAAAAAAGCTTTATTAAATTCATCAAAGTTCATCGGAAGCTTTTAATTAAAAGTTCGTCTTATTAATTTTCGAATCTAATTTTTTATCCAATTAATAAAATTTAGATAAAATTTTAGCTTTTCGTACAAAAGCTCTGAAAACTTTGAAAAGCGCACATAGAGCTTTTAGTTTGGAATGTAATTTTATACATATTGCACCCTATTTTTCATCCAAATTATCCTACTGTCCTGAAATTGAGAAATTTCTCATGAAAGTTCCAAAGCTCATCGAAAAAGCTCTTCATTAATAATTCGGGTTACTTATTTTGTAATCTACTTTCCATATGCTTAATTAAATTCTAATCAAATATGAGATTTTCCTCCGGAAACTTTTCAAAAATTTGGAACTTTCATGGAAAGCTCTAATATTTCTGACATATTTTCATACACAATAAAACCTATTTTCCATCCAAATAATCCTACCGCAACGAAATTTAAAATTTTCTCTAAAAAGCCCCTAAAACTTTATTTTGATTATTTTGTAATCTACTTTCTACAATCACTAATTAACCCTGAATTTTAGCGGCCGATTTGATTTGGGCTAACTGACATTTAATATTCAATATTTGCATTTTACGAACTTGATTGAGCAAAAAGCGAATTGTGAATTTTCAAAATTTTCGTAGCACGTTGGCCGAAAATTTGAAATTTATTACAAAATTAATTCATTGATTAGAAAATCGATTAAAAATCGTATAAAATTCGATCGAAAACTTGCAGTTCTCTTTAAGTTTAAACAGAGCCTTTTCAGGAATATTTTAGGTTTCGTTGCAGTTAAATTATTTGAATGAAAAATATATTTTAATATAAATAAAAATGTATCCTAACCATAAAGCTTCCTTTGAGCTTTTAAGCTCTCGCAGAGCTTTGAAGGAAAATGTCAAATCTTATGGAAACAATAATAATACGGTTAAAAATAGATTTCGAAAAATATCAAATATCAATTTAAATAAAAGCTTTCGGAGAGCTTTGAGGATTTTTGTAGAGCTTTGTCCGAAAGTTTGAAATTTGATACCAAATAAATTCATAAAATGAAAAATAGATTACATCTCATATAAAATTATGTTGAAAACTTAAAGCTTTCTTTAAGCTTTTAAGTTTTAACAGAGCTTTTCCTGGAATATTTTTGGTTTCGTTGTAGTTAAATTATTTGGATGAAAATTTGGTTTCATTACGAATAAAATTGTATCCTAAACTTAAAGCTTTCTGAGAATTTTTAAACTTTTTTCAGAGCTTTTTTTAGCAAATTCCAGATTGACTTGAAATGTCAATTAATCGAATAAAAATAATAGATTATAAAAGATAGCAATTTCAATTTTAATTAAAAGCTCTCGGTGAGCTTAAAAGATTTTCTTAGAACTTTGTCTGAAAATACTAAATTTTGAACCAAATATATTCAATGAAAGGAAAATAGATTACAAACCGGCTAAAATTATATCGCAAAATTGCAGCTTTCTTAGAGCTTTTTAATTTTGACAGAGCTTTTTCCAGAATATTTTGGGTTTCCAGAATAAAATTGTATCCTAAACTTAAAGCTTCCCTAGAATGTTTAAACTTTTTTCAGAGCTTTTTTAGGCAAATTCCAGATTGACTTGAAATGTCAATTAATTGGATAAAATAATTATAAAAGTAAACTCCAATCAAAGCTTTCAATGAGCTTTAAAGCTTTTCATAGCCAAATTTGGTACCAAATAAATTAATTAGACAACAAAATTATATCGAAAACTCGCAGCTTTTTTGGAAAAAAAAACATCCCGAGATTTGATTGATTTGACCTAATTCTCGCTATTTCTAAATTTTCCGGAATTTTTCCATAATGTTCAGACGTCTTAATCTTCCCCGAACAATTTCCTACATTCTCCTATTTTTCCAAGAGATTTAGGCCTTTCCGAAGTGTTCAGAAATGTTCCAAAATTTTTATTGATATTTACGACGTTATTTTCAGATTCGCTCCAGATTTTCCTAATATTTTACCAACAATATCTTTAATTTAGACTTTTTCTCAAATTATTTCTAACTTTCTAGACATTTTCCGATGTTTTCTCATCTTCGGAAATGTTGATAATCGAGTTGTGAGCTTGGGAGAATTGTTAATTCTTAAATCGATTTTTTGACTGTTTTTCTTCATCAGAATTAATTTTTTTGTTAAGAAAATTTCATTCGATTTGGCTGAAATATTTTCCCTGAGAACTTCATGACCGATACAAAAAATTAAATTCCGGATCTTGGAAAAAAAAATGTATTGAGCAAGTTGGGAGCTAAGAGAAATTGCTCAATTTCTTCCCACATTTATCAATCAATTTTCTAGCTGTTTTCAATTTAATTCAAATTTTATTAAGCAAATTTGGCCCGATTGGGCTGAAATTATTTTTCCTACGTAGTTCATGACCGAAACTAAAAAGTAATTTCAGGGTTTTGGGAACAAAAATTTATTGAGCCAGTTGTGAGCTTCGGAAAGTGATTCATTTTTTGACTTTTTATTTATCACAACTTTTTAATTTAATTTTTTTAATTAAGGAAATTTCGATCGATTTCGCTGAAATTTTTTTCCTGAGTACTCCAGAACTGGGACAAAATAAATAAATTCCGGATTTAAAAAAAAATAATTATTTGAGCAAGCTGAGAGCTTGGGAAAATTGATCGTTTTTTCCTGGCTGTTTTTTCCATCAAACAGACAAACATGGTTAATCCAAATGGCTAAATAAATTAAATAAATTAACCAATTCAACTAATTAAAACAAATCAATTAAAACAAGGCTCCCCTACAGCTATTTTAATTATTTTAACCGGAGAAAGAGAAAGGTATGATTATCAATTTAATTAATCATTTTAATGTACAAGTCTGATATCTAGATGGGGTACGGAGTAGTAGATTTCATTTAAAAATAAATTTAAAATTGTTAAAATCTTAAATTCATAAAAAAAATCAAATAAACGATTTAAAATTTTAATTTCGAAATTTCATTGGCTCATCCAATCCAACCAAAAAATATTAAAAATAAATCCCGACATGAAACTACCTTAAATACACTTTAATATGGTAATTAACTGTCGGATGTCTGAGAACTTAAAAATCATTACATTTTATAAAAATTTCGGTTATTTACTGGTATATTTGTATATGGAATATGACCTTTAATTATGAAAATTCTTCAATTTTATCTGAATTTTAAAGAAATCGTCCGGGACTCGCTCGGTAATGTATAGAAATTAAGTTAAATAGGAAATGAATATATAAAATTCTTATATTGCGATCAGGGTATTGAAAACCGTACTAACTTATCACTAATTTTGTGACCTAAAATACGGATCATCTAGTGGAAAAAAGGGTACATGTTTAATCCTTGAATCTTCATGGTGTGGTATACCCCAATATATGGGCCCGTTTCTGACCACCAGAAGTACTAACCCTGGTATCGAATTTTAATGTTTTACAAGTGGAAATAATTTTGTACAAAAAAAAAACGCCACTCAATGTGAAGTGAAGAAAAAAAAATGTACAATTTCGGTGGTCGGCTAGAGGTCATACGCGTATAAATCTTAATCGGGGAGAATAACAAGAATAAAAAATGTATTTTCTTCCGAAAAATAATAATAAAATAAAATCATAAATTCCTGGTTCATTTTCTGACCTTCCGCCCTCTCCCAGCCACCCGAAATTTCCCCCCCAATCAATTACATTTGTTACCACCGCATTACCCATCACCAAACCAGGGACCAATGCGAGATGGAACAAAATCCACACCATTAAATTTGGTGCGATTTCGTTCTTTTTTTATAGCGCGCTACCTCGAATGGCGGTGTGGCTATTAAACAATGTCTCTAGACGAAAGAAACATAAAAACAAATTTTTTTTTGTTTGTTTCTCCTCTTCTTTTCGCATTGTAAAATTTTTATATTATTGAAATTTTATTTCTTTATTTTAATTTATATGTTTTTGTTGTTGTTGGTTGTCGCTTTTATGTTTCTCTGTTTCCATTGCACCACCACAGTGCAATAATTTATGGGAAGCGTTAATAAATTGCGAATTTTTTTGAAGAAAAAAAAAACAGCCAAATTCGCGGTTGGATAATGTAAAATATATACCCGGGTTTGGTGTCCCTTTTATCTGGTAATGGATTTCAGATATATTTTACGACATAAAATACGTCCCCGCATGCATTTTTTTTTTCGTTGCCGACACCGACGAAGAATTTATTTATTTCAAAAAAAAATTATTTTTAATTAAATGATATAAAATATGATGTTGTCAGGTGTCAATTATGGCCAGTAAAAACAACTGATGTTAATATTTTTTAATCAACGCCTAATAAATTCGCTTAACTACTTATAATAAAATTAACCTACAGAACTCCCATTCCGGCCTCTCTGGCTCTCCATTTTAGGTATTTTGTATTATTTGATATGCATTTTAATTGGTTAATGATAAGAATATGCCAGTAGGAAAATAATTAATCGATTATTATCAGACATTTACCTGTATAAAGAAAACTTTCCGAGAAATTGAAATACCGACATCCCAATACTCTAAAATTTACACAGAATTCCTACCCGATATTAATTTCCTGGCAATTGACCGATTTCGCATATTTTTCTGTATACAATACATGGGCTTACATTAATTTTTAAATTAAATCCTATCGAAAACTTGCAGCTTTCTTGGAGCTTTTAAGCTATCGCATAGCTTTTTATTCAAACTCCAAATCTCATCGAAATATCAACAATACGGTTAAAAATATATTTCAAAATGTATCAAATATAATTTTATTTAAAAGCTCCCGGTGAGCTTTGAAGATTTTTGTAGAGCTTTGTCCGAAAATTTGAAATTTGATGTCAAAAAAATTCATACAATGAAAAGTGGATTACACCACATACAAAATTATGTCGAGGACTTAAAGCTTTCTTAGAGCTTTTAAGTTTTAACAAAACCTTTTCTTAAATATGCTGGATTTCGTTCCAGTTAAATTAGTTGGATGAAAAATCGGTATCAATATGAATAAAATTGAATCCTAAACTTAAAGCTTTCTTAGAGTTTTAAGCTTCTTTCAGAGCTTTTTCAAGAAAGTTCCAGATTGATTTGAAATGTCAGTTAATCGGATAAAAATGGATATGAGAATATATCAAATTAAATTTTAATTAAGCTTTCAGTGAGCTTTAATGATTTTGGTAGTTTTGTCCGAAAATTTCAAATTTTTTTACCAAAAAAATTCATTAAATGGAGAAAAATCCGAAAAAGTCATGAAATGTACGATTTTCCATAATTTTTATTGGCAATACATGGGTTTTCTTTAATTTTAAAAAATTGCTATCGAATTTTCCAGATTGGTTTTTTTATTTTCCTAGCTTTTCTCAGCTGTCCTTGATTTTATGAGAATTTTCTGAACTTGACTAGACATCTCCCGAATTTCTACGAATGTTCCTTATATTTTCAATTTCATTTGCTCTGTAATGTCGAAACAGAGCTTACAGAACAGAACAGAAATTACAGAAAAATCGTAGAGATTAATAGTTGATATCTAAGAAAGATGTTTGAAGAAGGAATTTGAAGTAACCAAAGCTTTTTCCTTAATCATCATATCAGCCTGCTGAAGTCCACTGACTGTCCGCTGAACATAAGCCTCCCCCAATTTTTTCCATTTATGTCTGTCCTGGGCATACTCCTTCCAGTTATATTTCAACCGTTTTATGTCGTCAGTCCACCTTGTTGGACAGTCCACCTCCAACCTTAATACATCTTCAATTTATCTATGCAATGAATAGAGTTTATATTAACCGCATCTCGCCTAGAAAATACCGAAATTTAGAGAACAGACCGCGTAAAAAATATAGCTCATATTTAGCTCTAGGAAAGGCAGTCAGATATCCGGAAGGGTAGTCCGGTAATTAACAGACTGTATATTACAGAATTTAGCACCATAGAATAGGAAAGTTTTGCCGGATATCATTAATTTCGATTAATGAAAAAATAAGGGAAGATATCTGACAGTTTTTTAAGATATTAGGTTAGGTTAGGTTAGGTTGTAGCATGCTGCGCACAGTGCTAGCACAAACAACAACAAAACATAAACAAACCTTAACCAGCGTAGAGGGTCTATCTTCCCGACGTCGCATAGTTTTCCAAAGAACCTATACCCCATGGTCGAGAGCCGTCGTCCTTGGAGTGCTGGACATTCGCAAAGGAGATGTTTCGCGCTTTCTGGTTCCTCCTCATCCCTGCAGTTACGGCACAAATCATTTGTTAGTACACCATATCTGTTAGCCATGAGACCAATGATGCAGTGACCGGTAACGAAAGTAAGTTCTTTTATTAAGTACGGGCCATAGCTGCCTAGAGATGACACAACTGTCCATGGCTTTCCATGTTGAGTTGGTGAGATTAACAACTAGGTCCATCAAGTTCTTATGCACTACCTGTAGTGGGGTTTTGACAGTTCGGTCAGCTAGCTCTATACTCATTGTTTAGCCTAGTAGTCGGTAACGAGGCTGGACCCCACTATATTTGAGGCCATGGCCTTAATCGCAGCTTGGCTATCTACATAGAGTGTAACCCTGTTGATGGGTAGTTCCCTGCCTTTTAGTAGCTCTGCCGCTTTCTTTATTGCGAGTATTTCCGTTTGGAAGACACTGCAGTCATCTGGCAGTCTGTAGGACTTATAGATCTGTAATGTCTCGGAATAAACCCCCGCGCCAACGCCGTTATTCATTCTTCAGACGTCAGTAAATGTGGGAATTACGTTATCTTGTAAAGAAGAGTGTGAACTCCACGAGTTCCTGTCAGGTATCGACGAGTTCTTTAATCGCATTGCAGTTCTAACGGCAGAAGATGAAGGATCATTTCCAGCGCCGCTGTTGGTGACGATTTAAGTGCCCCCGTTTAATATTAAGGTTTTAAATAATTTTCCGATTACACGAGAATTTCGAAACAAAATTTAAATAATTTTGAGCGATTTCTTGAACCACAATATTCAGGAAATCGTTGATTGTGCATTATCCTGACTTACCTTAATTCCTTAAAATTATTTTAAATGTTAGATCCGAGCAGTAGGTAATGATTGTAGTTGATAAAAAGGCAATGTTTCAAATTTTCGATTTCTAGAAGCCTGCAATTTCGCACAGGCATGCCAAACATAAATCCAAAATGATTGGCAATAATTTCCCCCATTATTTATAAATTTTAAATCTTATTCAAAATAAATAATAAGGATGGAAAAGATATTTCAAAACGTAAAAAATTATATTTAAAACGTTATGCTTTCTCTGAGCTTTTAAGTTCTTGCAGAGCTTTTCAATGAAAATTTCAAATTTCATTATAATTTAATAATTAGGATATAAAACGGATTTTAAAAATACAAACTTTCATTTTAATTAAAAGCTTTCAGTAAGCTTTTCGATTGTTTAAAAAGCTCTTGTTAGAGAAAATTTTAAAAGTTGTTAAGAGAAAATTGTAGGGATGAAAAATATATTTCAAAACGTACAAAATTATATCTAGAATCAAAAGCTTTTATTGAGCTTTTAAGTTTTTACCGAGCTTTTCAAGGAAAATCTCAAATTTGATTCAAATTTAATTAATCGGAATTAAAATAGAATTCGAAACTACCAATTTTAATTTTAATTAAAAGCTTTCACCTAAGCTTTTCTATTGTTCAGAAAGCTTTTGTTAGAGAAAATTCTATACGTTGTGAACATAAAATTGTTTGGATGGAAAATAGATTTCAAAACGTATAAAATTATATCTACAATCAAAAGCTTTTGTTGAGCTTTTAAGTTCTCTCCGAGCTTTTCAAGGAAAATCTCAAATTTGATTTAATGTTAATTAATCGAATTGAAAAAAGATTTCAAAACTACGTAGTTTCACTTTAATTAAAAGCTCTCAGTAAGCTTTTCGATTTTTTAGAAAGCTTTAATTAGAAAAAATTCTGAATATTGTTAACATAAAATTATTTGGATTGGAAAGGGATGTCAAAACGATATCTAGAACCAAAAGCTTTTATTGAGCTTTTAAGTTTTTATCGAGCTTTTGGGGGAATTATGTTATATGTAATTTTATCGATGTTTCCGCCGCTATTTTAATGGTAAATTCTATTGTTCTTAAACGTATGATTCGATCAACTGTACGAGCAGTACAGTTAAATCGATGTCGCTCTTTCAATAGCGTCAATCATAGATAAAAGAACACCGGAAATCAATTTCCTATCGACAAATCATACTTAAGGAAAAAAAAAACGTTGGATCTGTGGCAGGTAACATAGAGAACAGTAAATACTTGAAATTTTAATTTAAAAGAAAGTAAATGGACTAGAGTATAGAGTAAGAAGTGTCGGGTTCAGGAAGGTTCATAAATCATCCAGTATAATTTATCATCATACAGTAATTATAAATAAAAAACAATTTAAAACAATCATGTCATCAAATATATTTTTAATTATCCCAACTTCCTGTTGAATTACACTTAATCATAAAAAATTTATTAATAATTATTCATTGTTAATTATCTGCACAAAACTGTCGTTCATTTTACGATGGGATGTCCTCTTCTTATATTCCGTCAATACATCTACCTCCAAAAAAATTAATACGACCTTTTCCTATCAAAACCAGATTATGATTTATATACCATTTACTAACTCACCTATATATAATTTAATTAATTTGATTAATCGCCATTTCCGATGTCCGCAGTTTTTTTTTTCTTAAATTTAAATTTAAATTTCAATAAAATACATTCAGAGAAATAAAATCTCTTCAAATTGATTAATAATAATTTTATATACAAAAACACATCTACATTTTTCGTATCTGATGTTTGCGGTTTTGCGGATAATTACAAAAAAATATTTTTAATTATACGATTTTACACCAAAAACAGTATCTTTTATAGAGCAAGTTAATGATAGATAAATGATACATAATTCTTTATAAATAAAACGTCTTTAAGAAATAGACGAGAAGAAGATGAGAAAGAAAGTTTTGTAACAGAGCACGTTTCGAATGATTTTCACCTTCAGTGTATATGTTTCAATTCATACATAACAAATTTTACGTAATTTTATGTAAGATAATTGAAGAAGTAAATAATTTCAGTCCCAAAAAATATCAAAATCTGCACGTTTTTTTTTTTTTTTTTGGAAATTATTTACACAATTATGTGTTGTTTTATATTTTTCACGGTAAATCACCCGACCGGCAACATGTCTATTTTTTTTTTCTATTGAGGAGGCGCAGAAAAACAGCCTGCCATTCACCACTGTTCCAGTATATAGATTTTTTTTTTTTTTTAATATTGAAAATGATAATGACCCCCAGAGATTTGTGTATTTTATTTATGGATAATAAATAAAATATCTTATTATTTGCAAAAACGAGTTTTATGCAAACAAGATAATTTATAATACAAATAATTTATGACAAATTTCTACCATCTCAAGAAAGAATAGAATAAATATCGAAAAAAATCACCATCTCAAAACCGGTCACCAAAAATATATTTTTAATTAAAATTACATTTCCGTTTCATGAGATCGGTTCATTTTTTATCAACCATACTGTCTCTCATCGAAGATAATTATCTTGTGTATACCAACATTTATTTTTTTTTGATTTGATAATAAAATGAAAGCTTTTCTCTCTCTGATTTTTTTTTAGTAATAAATTCTTCGATAAAAAATCATTTTTTTTTTTAAAAAAAAATCTTAAAAAATTATTCAAAATCCTCTCATTTTTTTCCGACGATCCGACCGTTTTACACTATGAATTTCGAATAGCAACTAACTTTATAGCGCGAATAATACGATTCCATGACTGGTGTAGATGGATACAAGACCATATAATACAAAAAGAAAAAAAACTTACATAAAAAATTCCTCTATATAAGTTTTCTGTACGTTAAATGCTCCATTCAACATTGAAAAGCGCCAAAGCCAAAGCGCTACGAAAAAAAGCTAAAAAAAAGTCAAAGTATATAAATATAGTTTCGACATTAAAGTATTAAAGAACAAAAAAAACATACAACTTGTAGTGTTGGATACTCGTAGTCCCCCCACATACAACGAAATTACTTTAATAATTCAAATCAGCTCGTCCAGCTTCAGCTTCTAATATTATTTTATCAGATAGAAATTTTCCCAATTCCGGATCTAATTATCGATCAATGAAACTCGAAGATTTTATAAAAATCTGAAAATTTCTTCCATTAAATTATAATAGAAATTCAATAGATAAAAATTCGTTGAAAAAACTTCGAAAAACAGGTCGAATTTTGACGGAATTTTTAAAATAAGAGTTTGTAGGGGGACCCCCTGATTTTAAAATATTGTTAGATCACAAAAATCATCCCCTATTTGAATCCACTTCGAAATTTTGAAATATCCAATTATTCCGGAAACATTCTAAGTCTTTTCTTGAAAAATACCCATTTTCTTACGATTTTTTTTAACCAACCCCCCAAAAATCAGGGGGCTAATTTTTAAAAAAAATTTGTTCTACAATTTTCTCAATCGGAACCTTGGGTTTAATTTTGAATAATAGGATTTTTGAAATCCTTATAAAATTATCCGGAATTTAGAGATTTTCGGGAAAATGTCAGAAAAATTTAATAAAAATCGATTTTTAACCAAAAACAAAAATTGATGATTTTTTGAAAAAATTTTCTGAACAAAATCTTTTTGTTTATTATTTAGAAATATTTTGGCGTTATTGGATGAATCGTTTTCTAAAAAAAATTTGTCTTTTTCTTGAAAATTACCCATTTTCCGACGGTTTTTTTTATATCAACGCCTAAAAACTTAGGGGGTTAATTTATTAAAAAAGTGTGTTTTACAATTTCCTCACTCGGAACCTTGCGTTTAATTTTTTATAAGAAGATTTTTGAATTCCTTAAAAAAATTTCCGGAATTTAGAGATTTTCGGGAAAATGTAAAAAAAAAATGATAAAAACGATTTTTACCCCAAAAAAATAATTTTTTGAATTTTTGAAAAAATCTTCTTAACAAAATCTCTTTGTTAATTATTTATAAATATTTTGACGTAATTGGATGAATCATTTTTCAAAAAAAAATTTTTTAGAAATTTCTTGAAAAATCTTGAACAAAAAATTAATCGAATTCATTGGATTGGAAATTTTAAAATATAAGTTGGGAAGGGATCCCCTGATCTTAACGTATTAATAGATACTAATCATCACCTATTTGAATCTATTTCGAAATATTAAAATATCCAATTATTCCGGGAAAATGTTGTCTTTTTTGGAAAAATACCCATTTTCCGACGGTTTGATTTTAATCAACCCATAAAAAATCAGGAGATTAATTTTTTAAAGAAAATTTTTCTACAATTTCCTCACTCGGAACCTTGGGTTTATTTTTTTATAACAGGATTTTTGAATTGCTCAAAAAATCTCCAAAATGTAGAGATTTTCGGGAGAATGTCAGAAAAATTCTTAAAAATTGAATTTTATCCAAAAATATGATTTTTTGAAAAAATTTTCTTAACGAAATCTCTTTTTAATTATTATTTAGTAATATTTTGTGGTCATTGGATAAATAATTTTCCACAAAAATTATTTTTATTCAAAAATCTGGAATAAAACAGTCGAATTTTCCACGTGTCGAAATTTGACCGGATTTTAAAAATATTGTTTGGAAGGGGACCCCCTCATCTTAACATACTGTTAGATAACTGAACTCATCCCCATTTTAAATTGATTTGAAAAATTTGAAAATATTTAATTTTCCGGGAAAAGGAAAATTTTCTTAAAAAGTACCCATTTTCTTTCGGTTTTTTGTTTGTTTTGTTTTTTAATAAAACCCTTAATCAGGGGGTTAATTTTTTAATGAAGTTTGTTCTACAATTTCTTGCCTAGACCTTTAGGTTTAATTTTATATAAACAGATTTTCCAATTCCTGAATAAAATTTTCCAAAATTTAAAGTGTTTCGGGAGACTGTCAGAAAAAGGTATAAAATCGAAAATTAATTTTTTTTTTAAAAAAATTTCGTTTGATTTGACTGAAATTTGTAATCTAAATACATTAATCAGCTAAACACAAAACTAATTTCAGGATTTCAGGAAAAAAATATTGTTGAGCCAATTGTGAGCTTTGGAAAATTGTTTATTTTATTCTACTTTCCTCAATCAATTTCTTGGCTGTTTTCTTAACCAAATTTCGTTCGATTTGGCTGATAATTTGTTCCTGAGTACTTCATGAGTCAAACTAACAAATTAACTTCAAGATTTTGGAAAAAAAAACATTTTTTCATTCAATTATGAGCTTTAGAAAATTGTTCATTTTCTTGTAAATTCCCCGATCGATTTTTTTATTATTTTTCTTAATCATCAAATTCAAATTCAATTTTTATTAACAAAATTTCTATCGAATTGGCTCAAATTATTTTTTCCGAGTACCTCAAGAGTTCACCTGAAAACTAATTTCTGGGATTTGGTAATAACATTTTTTTTACCAAGTTGTGAGCTGTTGAAAATTAATGATTAATCAATCGATTTTCTGGTTGTTTTTTGGATCAGAAATTCTTAATTAAATTCTTTATCAATACAAATTTACTAAAATTATCTGAAATTTTTCTCCTGGACATGCTATGAGGTAAATCCAAAACTAATTCCAGGATTTCGAAAAAAAAATTTTTTTGAGCCAGTTATGAGCTCTTTAATTCAATTTTTTCGTAAGGAGATATGATATATCTCGGGAAACATTAAAATTATGATTTATGATAAAATAATCAAAAATAATCCGGAAATATTCGAAATTATAGTTGGAAAAAATGGAGGGTTATTAGAAGAAGACAAAAATTGTATCGAAATCGATTTGACCCTGATTATACCCGTTTTTTAATAATGAAAGATTCCCCAAATTTAGACAACTTCTCTCAACTACTTTCTGTTCCTGATTCCCCCGATTTTTTTTTTTCCTAATTTTCACCAGACTTATTTCGATTTTTCATCTTTTCCTAACCGACTTTCACGATTTTGCTAAATTTGGCCAACATTTTCTGATTTTTTCCGACCTGATTGACTAATTCTCAAATCTTGAAATTTGAACGAATTTTTTCTAATTCTTCTCGATGTCTTACAACTGTTTCCATAATATTTCTGATTGCTTCCGAGTCTTCCTGACTTTCCCTGATTTTGTGCCAAATTTTTAAGACTTTTTTCCTGATACTTATTCCTGACTTACAGCTTTAGCACTATTTTATGAATTTACACGAATTTGTCTCAACTATTCAATATTCTCCCGGGGGTTTCCGACTTATTACCACTTTTCTCAGCCGTTTTTTAACTTCCTGACTTCTATATTCCAGAAAAAATCTTAAATCTCAAATTGACTTTTCTTGATTAAAAAAATTGAAAAAAAAACTGATTGTTGGGGAGAAAATGCCCTAAAAAATCAGAAAAATATCGTGAGCAGCAGAAAGATGGGGAAAGTCGGTGAAAAAGTCGATAAAAGGTGAATATTGGTAAAATCATGAAAAAATGTAATAAAATAAAATGTTAAATAACCAAAAGATAACTTTTATTTTTACATGAAATCAAAACTTCCACAATCTACAATAGAAACGCCCAGGTATGATATGGAAATGGAAATAAAAAATTATATTAGTGGCAAAGTTATACAAAAAAAATTGAGTAATAGAGAAGCGTGGCCAATGTACAACTTTTTTCAAAACGAACATTCGGAGCAATTTTCTATTATTAAATAAATAATAAAATTAAATATATAAGAGAAAAAAATGTAAATATAAATGTAAAACAGTCTATAATATGTAAACCAGCTTAAATGTTCCTATATTATAATGGACAGAATGTTCCAACAGACTTTATCCGTTTAATGGATTATTCCGGCCTCTAAATTTGGGAAATTTCTAGGAAATGGAACACCTTGTTACATATTAATACAATTGTCCATCCATAGGTAGAGGAATGAATATTTAATTTAATTGATTCATACATATTTTATTATTAAAAATTAAAAATAATTCAGTTAAAAATATAACATGGTGATTTTCTTAATTTATGCTTTATTTTCTTAATTTCAGCATTTTTTTTTTAAATTAAGAAAAATAAAAGAAAATTCAAAAATGATTATTCATTTCGTTTAATTTCTAAATAAGCTTAAAAAAAAGAGTTTATCCTGACTACCTTTTTAACATTAAAAGAGTTTTTTCTGAATTTGTTTTTAGAATAAACCAGACCAGACATCCGAACAAAGAAACAACCAAACAAACAAGAAAAAAAAATATTAGAATTTATCCTATATTTTCCTCCAAACTAAATGAAGGATTGAATATTATGTATAAGAAAAGTAGGCAACAAAAGAGTTTCCAAAGAAAAGCATTACCCAGACATAAATAAAATCCGACAATAAGAAAATTGCTTCTCCAAATAAATTTCCTTTAACCAGTTGTTGGGTTGGTTGTTCGTCGAATATTAAAATTCCGCCGAATTTAAATAGAAGAATGGATAAGGAAATGAATTTATTGCGGCAACCCTATCCCATAAAACCCAACCAAATATAGATGATTGATAATAAGAACCTGGGATTCTCATCGCATTATAGGCCTAGTTATATGTAAATTTTTATAGCCAAACCAATTTTATGGACATTTAGGTCAGGCAATTGTGTAATAAAAAACCCATTGAACAAATTTTGTTCTCCTCTAATTGGTTGTATCCTAGAAAAACCCCCAGACATCAATCGTCCGTTTTATTGCCTCATCGAAAATGTAGATTTAAATTCAACATTTTTCATTCTTAACTATCTTTAGATCTTTATTCGGAATGTCTTATGCAGATGCCATTTAAGGTGGCATGTGGTAATTTAATTTCGATGAGATTTGGAAAATAGATTTCAAAACGTATAAAATTATATATAAAACTTTAAGCTTTCTTAAAACTTTTAAGTTCTTGTCGAGCTTTTTCAAGGAAAATTTCAAATTTTATTCTATTTAATTAACCGAATAGAAATAAATTTCAAAAACATCCACTTTAATTTTAATTAAAAGCTTTCAGTAAGCTTTTCTATTTGTTAGAAAGCTTTTGTTACAGAACATTCATATGTTGTTAAACATAAAATTGTTTGGATGGAAAATAGATTTCTAAACGTGTAAAATTGCATCTAAAACTTTAAGCTTTCTTTGAGCTTTTAGGTTCTCGCCGAGCTTTTCAAGGAAAATTTCAAATTTGATTGAAACTTAATTAATCTGTAAGACAATAGATTTCAAAAATAAAAACACTAAACCTTTTCAGTAAAAGCTCGCTGTAAAATGTTAAAAGCTCGCAAAAAGAATTTCATAACTTTATTTTTTACGTTTTAAAATCTATTTTCTATCTAGATGACTATCCTTTAACGAAATTTAAAGTTTTCCCAAGAAAAAACTTCAAAAGTTTCGAAAGCTCATCGAAAGCTTAAAATTAAAATTTCATTTTAAATCATTTGGAATCAAATTTTTCCCGATTCATTAAGTTTAAATAAAATGTGAATTTTTGGGCCAAAAGCTTTCCCAGAAAATTATAAGCTCAAGAAAGCTTTTCTCTGAAGAAAAACTTCAAAAATTCCCGAAATTTCAGGTCCCTTTTTAACCGGAATTTCCGGGAAATTTTCTTCGGGGATCGGGAAGTATAATTATAGGGTTTTATTCCGAAAAGTCACCCCCTACGATTTTAGCGGGGATTCAAATGGACGGTGGACAATGACCAGTGGATCAGAATGGTAAAGGACGCCCTTCTACCGACCATTAACCATTACCGGTCATACAACTGGGGCGTCTCAAGAAAAGCTTAATTAACCATTATTTAATGCAATGGGAAATTTTAAATTATTAAATTAAAAACAAATTATACATTTATAATTCCATTTGAAATAAAAAATATAAAAATTTGTTTATTTTCGAATTATACAAAACTCCTCCTGTCCAATTAAGCTTCTCTATTATTTTCTTTAAAACCGAACAGAAATATCAAAGGAAAACAATACGGTTTCAAGAAAAAAATAAAATTAAAATAAAAACAAAAGTTGCTTGGTATTTGTATGCAAACAGTAATTATTATTTCATTCATTCAATTGCTCATATTTTCTTATTGTTTATTCTATTTATACAGTAAGTCTTAAAATTACGACGTTTACACGATGTACCCTTCTTTTCTGAATTTTCAGAGATGAATTAGAGATATCTAGTTGATATCTAATCGAAAAAAATCAAATTTGAACAAAAATCGATGGAATTTATTGACTTTTTTTACAATTCGATTTTTGAGAAAATTTTTAAAATATATGTTGTGAGAAGACACCCTGACTTTATAATATTGATTGATCACCAAGGTCATCCCTTATTTAAATCCACTTCGACATTTTAAAATGTTAAATTTTCCGTGAAATTATAAGAGTTTCTCGGCAAAGTAACCGTTTTATTGGTAGACACTCCTGTATCGACCCCTGTAAAATCAGGGGGTACATTTCTTAAAAAATTTTGTTTTATAAATTCCTCAATGAACCCTTACAGTCAATTCTGCATCCCCAGATTTTCCGATTCCAATTAAAGATTTTCCGATTTTCGAGACAGTTAGGGAAGTTATATAAAACCGATGGTTTTTTATCGATTTTTTTTTTCAAAAAAAAAGTGAATCTGAAAAATGTGGATTTTTCAAAAAAAAAAATAACAAAAACGAATCGTTAATTATTAAATTAAATAATTTTTTGACATTTTTTTGTCTAAGAAATTGTTTGGAAAATTTTGATCCAAAAATCGATCGATTTGATGGGCTTTTAAAAATATATGTTGTAAGGCGACCCCTTGAATTTAGGGTATCGGTAGATCATTAAAGTTACCCTCTATTTGAATTCATTTCGAAAAAACTTTCGGATGAAATACAATATATTTTTGCTTCCTAAAATATTTAGTCGCGAATGAAAGTGTTCATATATTCCATAAATTTTTTTAATCGTCGTCCATACATTTAATTTAATTATATATTTTTATTTCTAAATTTTACTGTTTGAATGACTTAAAAGACATAGAAGGTTGCATGATAATTTAAGCCTCGACCAGAGATGGATTAGTCTAGACGTTCCGTCCTATCCCTTCCTCTTTCATTTCTAGATTTATTTTAATTTTTTTACATTTCTAAACAAAATTATATTTCCTTCTTTAATTCTTATTTCTCATTTTATTTTACAATTTATTATTTGCATTTAAAATAATTTGCATGCATTAAAAATGTGTTATACTAATTCCGTTGTTAATAAGAATTATTTTCGTTGCGACTCCATATGCCCCGAACAGTGCTCATTGTTTATAATTTCTAATGTCTATCACTCCGGGGGGTCTCTCCATCCATTGACTTAATTTAACGACTTGTTTCTGAAAGTGTTTAATATGTTAATTAAAACTGTAAGTTCTATCCTATTAACATTTTCCTATCTTACAATTATACTAGTTTTATTAGAAATTTCCACCATTCTATTTCCAAGAACTTAATGTCTTACTTAAAGTTTACTTCTTAAAAATATTTAAATGGCAGAAGTTTGTCCGGAATAGAAGATATTACCTTTAGCATATCCCTGCAGTATATAAAATATGCAACAATATGGGTTTATCTTCCAATTAACTTTAAATAATATAGTTTTTCTTCAAATGATAAAAAATAAATAGAAAAAATCAAGGTATATTAAATACGAACGGGTAACGTTAGCAAATTATTCTTAATGCTCAACAGATGGTTTTCATTTTCCATGCTGATGAAAAAACTTATTCCCAAAACAGATAGTTAAAAAGAAGAAAATCTAAATGAAAATACGGTAGAACTTACGATGGGGGGTACCCCACGGTACCCAACCAAATAACTAATATTCAATCAAACTTTTACACACGCTCGTTAATTTTTACAACAAAAAATTCGCAATATTAACTACAAGACTTCTAAGTATTTAACGTATATAAATTCCATTTCAACTTTTCGATGTACCTGATTGTCATAGTTAATGTTATCACGTAACACATGCACAAATCATCATTATTAACACATGAACGAACCATACGTATGGAAGTGATCTATGGGATGGGGGTATTGCAATGATAAGTTTAACTATTTAAGAACAATTTTGAAGCGATGGGGTTAGAGAAGATTCTTTTCTGTACAAAAGTTTTCTTCAACAAAATGAAACTTTTATTTTGTTCCATTTAGAATTGGTGGAGGATGTAGATATCCTGTAATTACACACCTTTGGGTTGTGAACAATTTTTAACGAAGAATGGGAATGATTTATTAAATTAAATTGAATAGAAAGGATTACTTACGAGCTTAATGGGAGGGAGAAGTTAAATGAGCATTCCCAAAGGATTCTATTCTCAAAGGATATCCAATTCCATTCATATAGATTTCTTGAGAAGATTATTGAGAAAAATTCTTAAAAAATTTCAAAATAAAAAATTTATTTTGCGATTAGTAAAAAAATTTACCGGAAAATAATCAATTTTTCAAAAATGAGTTCGTAATTGGCTCAAATGATTTTTTATCTCAAAATCCTGAAATTACTTTTTAATTAAGCTCATCGGCTATACAAAAAAAAATTAGTTTATTCAAATTGGAGAAAGTTTCTTTAATTAAATTTTTAATTTTAAAAATTGATCTCGCAAATAACAAAGAAATACACCAGAAAATAATTAATTTTCCAAAAATAATTTCAAAATTGGCTGAAATGATTTTTTTCTCAAAACCCTGAAATTACTTTTTAATTTAGCTCTTTGGCTATCCAAGAAAAATTAGTTCATTCAAATTGGAGACAGTTTCCTTAATCAAATTTTTAAAAAAAAAATTAATCTCGCGAATAACAAAGAAATTCACCGGAAAATAATCGATTTTCCAAAAATAAGCTCAAAATTGGCTCAAATGATTTTTTCTCTCAAAACCCTGAAATTACTTTTTAATTTAGCTCTTCGGCTATCCAAGAAAAATTAGTTCATTCAAATTGGAGACAGCTTCCTTAATAAATCTTTAATTTTAAAATTGATCTAGCGAATAACAAAGAAGTACACCGGAAAATAAACGATTTTCAAAAAATAAGCTCAAAATTGGCTCAAATGATTTTTTCTCTCAAAACTCTCAAATTAATTTTTAATTTAGCTCATCAAAAGCTTAACAAAAGCTTTAAATACTTAAAGAAAGCTTAAATTTTTGGATGTAATCTTATTCGTATTGAATCCTACTTCCCAACCAAATAATTTAACTGCAAAGAAATTAAAGATCTTACTATAAAAGCTCCACGTTACCCTAAAAGCTTGACGAAAGCTTTATGTTTTGAATAATATTTTATATTCATTCAAATAATTTAACTTCAACGGAACGATGGTGTGGTTTGGGCCATATATTAGAGGGTGTGCTCTGCAACTTCTACGCATCGAACTGTACGCCCCTGGAATGGTTGTAAATGACATAAATAAATTGAATTTATAATAATCCCTTAACGAAAGTCTCTTGCAGGGAAAAATATATACCGAAAAAATTGGAAGCACGTTCGTTTTATGCCAAAACCAACAAAAATAAATAAATAATTTTTAATCCTCTCGCGTGTAAAATTCATCTTGTTTTGCACAAAATTTCAATTTCACCATTTATTGTGTGAAATTATATTTGCTATTTCATTTTTTTTTTCTCGTCATGTCAACAATAAATTTCTAGACAATTTTTTCGCACCATCATTTGCATGCAAAATACCACAGTAAAGTATTATATCGCATCCTTTTCCCATCCTGAAAAAAAACCATCTTCCTTTCCTATTATATTATAATCGTGTCTCTCTGGTGATAATAAATTTATCAGAATTTTTACGGGTTCAGGGATGTGAGATGCGGCTATGAGCGGAGGAGTTCATTGCTTGTGCTAATAAAGCACGAATGAATTAGATTTAATAAGCAAAATTTTAAACGAATGAGAATGCAATTTCATGAATTCCTTTTTTATAAAGATTATTGTCTCCTTGATGATACGCCAATAATTTGATTTATAACCTAAATTTATTACACCCAAAGGGAACCCCAAAGGACTGGGTTGTAAGCTAAAAAGCAAGGAAATTTCATGCAAAGACGGAGGATTTTATTTCGACGCAAACCTTCGATTTTAAAGAGTTTTCTGGGCAGTCTAATAAGGGAACTTTAATTTCCTAGAAATTTTATTACGGGATCGGGAAATCTGATTAGGCAGAATTTAACTTAAAGGAATAGTGAGGAAATTGTAAAAGAAATTTTTAATAAAAATCAAACTCCTAATTTTATAGGAGCTGATTAAGGGTACATCAGCAAGTATGGGGATACGTCCCAAAAATTGGTTATAATTTATCCGGAAAATTTAAAATGTCCGATTTTCAAGATGGATTTAAATAAGGGATGACTTTGATGATCTAACAACACCTTAACGTCAGGAGCCCACCTCACAACTTATCTTTCTTAATTCTTGTCAAACTCGATCTTACATTTGCTTACAAATTGGTCTGAAAATTAAAAATATATCGCCATCTACTAAGCGCTTTTAGAAACATTTAATTTAATTAAAATCTTGTTACTTTTAAAAATAAACTTAAAACTCCGAGAGATCTTAGATTATCTAAAAGTTATCCTAAATTTAATCTCAAAAATCAGGGAATAATTTTAAAA
The DNA here is from genome assembly GCA_027564815.1 of Symmerus nobilis. Classification (NCBI taxonomy): domain Eukaryota; kingdom Metazoa; phylum Arthropoda; class Insecta; order Diptera; family Mycetophilidae; genus Symmerus; species Symmerus nobilis. The sequence goes on from JANTOP010003228.1 coordinate 23,482, forward strand.
AAATCAACGAGCTTTCAAGCTGTTTAATTAAAGTCAAAAAAACAGTTTCTAAAAATTCATACAACTTCCCAATCCTATTATTTTTAATCTTCCTCAAAACAGCTTTAAATAGAGCCGCAGAAGGCGGAAAAGCTCCTAAAATTATTCACAAAAATTATCTAATAGCTCCTTAAGATTTTCTAGAACCAATAAAAAGCTCTAAATTAATATAAATTAACTGGAGACTATTTATAGACTTTTTAAATACGATTAAGCGCTATTGGAATTCTAGAACGTCTATTAATTTTTTCCCGGAAAGCTTTGAGGATCCTAAAATCTAATGAGGTCCTTTTAAAGCTTTTACAGAATCATCAATAATTAAACAGAATTTTACACTTGTCTTACTACCCGTTCGATATTTTTAAAGAGATTTTAGAAGCTTTTAAAATCTCTACATAAAATATGGTCTTAAAATACGGTGGATAACGGGCGTTAGGGAGTAATGGGTTTCTGGCAATAAAAACTCATGTTTAATAAACTTAAATTTAATATTTTATTTAATCATTTTATATGAAAGGAAACTGTTTGTAATTTCCAGATCCTTGAGAAGAATGACAGTAACCAATTGATCCAATCCGATCAGGGCAATGATGGTAACGACCGTAAGCGCCCCAAATAACTGATAAAACTTCGTATAATTCATTCGCAGGGGGAAATGGGGATGGAAATCATAAGAAAGATATTTGAGTTCAAAGCTTTCGATGAGTTCTGGCGAATTTGATGAAGCTTTTATTTATAAATTTGAAATGACAATCAAAATAAATTATAGGGATGGAATATAGATTTCAAAACGTTACAAAATACTACTAAAACTTTAAGCTTTCTTTTAGCTTTTAAGTTCTCGCTGAGCTTTTCAAGGACAATTTCAAATTTGATTTAAATTTAATTAATTTGATAGAAAAAAGATTTCAAAAATATCAAATTTAATTTTAATTAAAAGCTTTCAGTAAGCTTTTCTTTTTTTAGAAAGCTTTCTTTAGAGAAAATCCTCAATGTTGTTAACATAAAATTATTTGGAAGGAAAATATATTTTTAAACCAATAAAATTACATCTTAATCTTTAAGCTTTCTTTGAGCTTAAAAGTTTCTTCAGAGCTTTTGAAGGAAAATTTCAAATTTGATTTAAATTAAATTAATCTGTAAGAAAATAGATTTCAAAAAATATCAACTTTAATTTTAATTAAAAGCTTTCAGTAAGCTTTTCCATTGTTCAGAAATTTTTTGATAGAAAACATTCTAAATGTTGTTAACAAAAAATTATTAGGACGGAGAATAGATTTCAACCCATATAGGATTACATCTAGAATCATGAGCTTTTACTAAGCTTTTAAGATTTTACCGAGCTTTCGAAGGAAAATTCAAATTTAAAGAAGAAAATAAAAAACCCATTAAAAATTATGTAATTTTAAATTTTGAAAAAAACTTTCAGTGAGCTTTTGTTGAAAAATTTCAAATTTTCTGTCAAAAACTTACTCTTTCTCTTTTTTTTTATTAAATTATTTATTTATTTATGAATTTCAAAAGTGATTCATTAAAAGAATGAAATTCTTTATCTGATAAAATTAAAGTCATTAGGTGTTGGTTAGCAAATTCTATTTTTAAAATCCCGGCCAAAATCACAATGTAAAAATTCAACAAATTCGTAATTTAATTACAATTACAATTTTAATTCCATTATCAATTCAATCTCATTTTTTATTATACCCATCAAGGACATTTCTTTAGTTATTTACATCCTTTCGTTGAGATCTACTACCTATGTTCCTACCCCAAGAGGTTACAAATATTAAATTAAATATTTCCATTAAAAAAAATTGTAATCTAAAGCTTTGCTAATATTTGCATTTATTTATTTTAATTTCAATGTTTCTTCTATTGAAACCAACTTTTCATATCGCAAGGTTCTATCGAAATTAAAATAAATTCTGCAATCCTGTTCGTCTATCCGTTGAGCTTCTCTTTTATATTAGAAAACGGACGGGCTAAAATCTAGTTCGACATAATAATTAATTTAGAAGCATGTGTTTTGTTTTTATATACGACCTCCCTTTTTTCCTCATTAATTTACATGGAATTATGTATATCCAACCCAACGTTATTAAAAAACCCCCGAGAGAAATTTGTATAGCGAAAGGATGAGGATATATATTTTAATTTAATTTAATATATAATCCAAGGATATACAAGTCATTGTATGATATCCGTAAAATATTCATTATACTTGTCAAATTGGAAGCGACCAATTTATTTAAGATCGCATTACTTGTAACACATATCCAGGGGTAATTAGGTCTAATTACATGTTTGTAATATAAATGTTAGAAAATCTGCAACAATTTAATTAATCTAGATAAAGTTGAAAGTTGAAGGGCTATCGACGAGGGTGTTTTTCATTTGTAAAAATTCGAGCTATTCAGAAATTCAGCTCGCATCCAAATGTTCACTTTGTATTAAGTTATGATTAAGGTAATGACTTTAAGTAATAGATGAGCATTGGATTGGAATTAATGTACGGTAAATAACGTAACTACCAAATCAAAACAGATTGAACAATTAAATATAATTGGTTGTTCCATTTCAGATATAAATAAAAATTTCTGTTTCGAGAAGGATATAAAAGGATACAAAGAAAATCTATTGGATGCCAAATATAGTCGAGAAGAAAATGGAAAATAAATAAAAATATACATGGACGGGATACGCTCCAATAAATAACTTTTATAAAAACATATAAAATGAAATAAAGGAAAAAAAAACATATTCAAGGATAAAGAATGTATCCTTTCTGTTGGAAAAAAAGAAAAAAACCCCCAACTCCATATATATATTTTCTAAAACAATTCTAACTTTTTTCTATTTTACAGATATTCCACCCCCAGTGCTAACTAAGGGTCTTGGTCAACCAAAAACCTTCCACATCTATTTAGCTTCGATGGAAATTTATTTTCCTCAGAAAAAGGATGAGAAAATTTTTAAGAAAGATAATTTTTATTTATTTTTATATCGCTTCGTGTTACTATTTTATTTCTACCATACCAACCCCCCACCCTCCAAATTCTAGATACAGAAAAGCTCTACCCAACTACCCGAAACTGTGGACTAAATAAAAATTGCAACATAATAAAATTTTACAAGTAAAAATGCAACACTACGTTAAGGACGAACCAAAAAAAAAGGGATGTTAAAGTCATTTGGGGAAAGTTAAAAAAGAAACATTTTTCCCAGAACTTTTCTTTAAATTTAATTTAGTAAGAGAGATTTTATATCGTGTAATTCAGCAGTCATTCAACTGAAATTTTACAATTTCAATGGTTATTATCGTATAAAAGAGAATGGTTTTTATGTCCTGTCAAGGATACGATGCATATGAATTTTCTAGAAAAACATTGAATATTAGCTGTTTTATAGCTACACTTAAATTGGTAATGATGGATGTAGGTAGGCATACAATTAAAATAATAATAAAATGATTAAGTTTCGATTTCAAATTTTCATATCTCTGAAATCGATCGGTGAATTTTATTAAAATTTACAGAATATCGAATAAATTTTCTAAGGATAAGATAGAAATTTATTCGGTGAAAATCTCTGCCACCGTTTAGATTTTAAATTCTTTACAAAACGTACGAATTTGGGATGATTTTAAATAATTGTATCTCCGAAATTAATCGGTAAATTTTTATTTAATTTTCGGTAGAAGTAGTCGAATATCTTCTGATTACTTTAAAATTAATTACGAAAAAATTTTCGCATTTGTTATAATTTTAAAAATCAATGACAATGGCTTGATTTCCCTTAGCCTAATTTAGATAGATCACGTGAAATTCTCCATAAATCCCGGTAAATCTGATCCGGTTTTTTGCCGATAAAATACTTGCTAGATTCATTTTTCATTTCTAACCTTAGCACCATCCAAATTTCGGTGAATTTGGTTTAAGGAACCTAGCAAGTGAAAATATGATGGGAAATACCCAGGAAAATTCGGCAAAAATCTGAGAATTCGAAGAATCTCGAAGAAAAAGACAAGAAAATTCGAGAAAATCGTAAAAAATCAGGAAAATGTAGGAATATTTGAAGAATAGTAGGGAAATGTCTGAGATTGACTGAAAATATCGTGTAAATTTTGAAAAAATTTATTCAGCCCATTATTCAATATATAAAAAAATAAATTTGGAAATATTGGATAACCGAAGGGTAAAAATATTACTTTTATACATCTGAACCATGGTCCATGGTAAAATCGGTATAATTCCAGAACGGAGCATTTGATTAAATCAGAAGACGTCGTGGGCGTCTTTTCATATATATTTAAGGTCCAATTTCCTACCCGCTATCACCCTCTTTTAAATCGCAGATTTTGGAGTCAATTGTAGTGGATGAAGAAAAATGCAAATTTTTAATTTATCTTATTTATTATATTTTTATTTTATTTCTAATATTTATATGAGAAATAAATATGAATACAGGAAATTGGGATTAAATTAATCATGAATTTCTTATTTTGATTCGTATTATTTAAATAGAAAAAAATCTGATCTGATCTGACCAGATATATCCAACTAAAGAAATCCGTCCAACTAGAACGTCCTTCCTTTATTATTAATGATTAAAATATGAAATTCAGGAGCCGTTAATTCCTTTGGAAATTGTAGTAAATTCATCCGATGAATTTTAATCGAATTTTCATCAAAAAAGGATCTGCTGGTGTGATGACGATAAACAAATTAATTTCGAAAGGAACCTATCCTTCTAATAATTTATTTCAATAGTGAAAAGGTTCTTTAAATTAATTATTTAATTAAATCGAAAGATTTATTTTTGATTTAATTATTTATTTAATTTATTATAAATATTTAATTCAATCAATTTGGCAAATCTCGTGCTCGGCCAACTTCAGATTTTAGTCACTCCGAAAACAACAGATTTTAGTCACTCCTTCCTTATAAAATATGTATAAACCTGAGTCAGAGATCGAATTGTGTATCCTTAAAGAATATCTATACCAAATTCGAAAAATCTAGGTGAAGAAATATCAGAGCTTTAAAGAGATTTTGTGAATGGAAAGAATATACACAATTTTTATATTAATTAAATTTATTTATTTATTTAAGTTACATAACAAAGCATAAATGCTCAACGACCTTTTTTCACGATTTAAAATCGATTCTCTATCCCGATAACGACCCATTAACGAAATTTTCAGTTTTTCCAAAAAAAAACGTATCGAAAGCTTTTTTAAAGCTTAAAATTAAAAGCTTATTTTATATAATTTCGAATCGAATTTTTATCCGATTCATTAAAATTAAATTAAATTTCATATTTTCACAAAAAGCTTTCCTAAATAATTATAAGCTCAAAGAAAGCTTTAAGTTTCGAACTTAATTTTGTATGTTTTAAAATCTATTCTCTATTCAGATAACGATCTTTTAACGAAATTTTATATTCTCAAAATAAAGACATCAAAAGTTTCGAAAGCTCCTTGAAAGCTTAAAATTAAAAGCTTCTTTTATATCATTTCGAATTGAATTTTTAGCCGATTCATTAAAATTAAATTAAATTTGAAATTTTCGTAAAAAGCTTTCCCAAGCCATTAAAAGTTCAAGGAAAGCTTTAAGTTTCGTAGTTAATTTTATACGTTTTAAAATCTATTCTCTATCCGGAGAACGGTCCTTTAACGAATTTTTAAATTTTCGAGAAGAAAATCGTCAAAAGTTTCGAAAGCTCTTTGAAAGCTTAAAATAAAATGCTTAATTTATATAATTTGGAATCCAATTTTAATCCGATCTCCTAAATTTGAATGAAATTTGAAATTTTCGCAAAAAGCTCCCCAAACCTTCATAAGCTTAAAGAAAGCTTTAAGTTTTCAACCTAATTTTGAATGTTTAGAAATCTAATCTCTCTTCAGATAACGATCTTTTAAAAAAAAATTTAAATTTTCGAAAAAAAAACGTCAAATTATCGAAAGCTCTTTGAAAGCTTAGAATCTATCATTTTAATTTATATAATTTCGAATACAATTTTTATCCGATTCTTTAAACTTAGATTAATAATGAAATTATCGCAAAAAGCTTACCTAAACTATCTAAAGCTTAAAGAAAGCTTTAAGTTTCCTTTAAAAATCCTAAAAGATCCTAAAAGATCCTTTAATGAAATTTCGAATTTTCCCAAAAAAAAAACGTCAAAAACTACGAAAGCTCTTTAAAAGCTTAAAATTCAAAACTCATTTTACATAATTTGAATTAAAATTGAGAGACCTCAATTTAGATTAATTATCAAATTATCGCAAAAAGCTTTACTAAACCCAAGCTTTTAAGCTTAAAGCTTAAAGAAAGCTTTAAGTTTCAAACCTACTTTGGTACATTTTAAAATGTATTTTCTTTTAGTTCTGTATTAAAATTTCGAATTTTCTCAATTAAAACCGTCAAAAGTTTTGAAAGCTTTTTGAAAGCTTAAAATTAAAATCCAATTTTTATCCGAAACATTTAATTTAAAAAAAAATTCAGATTTTAAGAAAAACTACGGAAACTGAAGAAAAAAAACGAACGAAGCGAAAAAATTACTGCTAGCGACTAGCTAGCGGCACTAGTTTCCTAACAGTTTCCTTCGGAAGAACATTTTTAGGAAAAATTGATATTTCTATCACAATTGGGGTTCGGAAATCAATGTTTCCGACCCCATTTTCTAATAGATCTAATTTACAGTCCGGAAGGCATGAAATGGTTAACTTTTTGGAAGTTTTTTAATTTTGTATTGGGAAGTAACTATCTACCGAACTTTCAATACTTCATACATTTCCTTGCAGCCCAACAAAATTTCCGGTAATCGGTTATGATAGTTTGATAAAGGGTGACCCTTTTCTCATCCTTAATTCGATTAATAATAATTCGAAAACCCGATTTTTAAATAATAAGAAATATTTTACTGATTTTAATAAATTCTACTTCATTTCAGAATATAAATTACATAAATATACGTTATACGTTGAATGATTCGACAAGTTTGATTTTCAGGTGTTAATTAATCATAAAAACAGGGATTTTCGAGAGATTTTATATTAAGATTTCTAGAGAACAAACAAACAAACCGAAAATAATGACGAAGAAATCTTAGAACGAAACGAGAAAAATAAGATGAATTTATATTAAAGATGAAGTCATACGAAATTCTGGTTGCGAGAGCAATAACCAAAATAAGATCAAAAGCAGATTATTATTAAAATGTATAATTTTTCATATAAAAATATCCTTAAATAATAAATATTAATAATTTATAAGGTTGAGGTCTCCAGGAACGGGCGGAAATTTCTCGTTTTTCTTTGAAAATCCGCCCATTTAAATGTTTACTTTCTGGTCAAGGATGTAATAGGATTAATTCATCGTTTCTGATGGTTTGTAATTAATTCAACACCCGTAAGTTCATTGATATCCATAAGGTAATAAATAATGGGAATGGGGGAATTTAAATATGTTCGGTATACTTATCCTTGATTATTTATTTTAAACACTTTTTATAAAGAATTCAGGATAATGAATGGAATCCTGAATTATATTGTAATTATTCATATTTACAAGTAATTCGCCAAACTAATTAATGGAAGACGATGAACCTCAAATCGAGATAAATCGGAAATTCAATTTACTGAAATCAGGAAGATGACTGATTAAGTACAGTAAATAGTAAGTATTTTCCTTTTTAGTAAAAAAATGATTTAAAACAATTTTCTTTTGATGCTTTTTTGGTTTTATTTATTTAATTAAATTCTGACAAATTTGTTGTGTTCAAAATATTTCAAAATAATTATTCCAACCCGCTAATCCCTGTTAATTATAAATCTTAATTTATTTTCGGTTTAATGTTAATGTTTAGACTTACGATAGGATTAATTTCAAAATTTCCACTTATCGGGCTTGTTATATATACAGACTTCAAAGAACTTGATGTAATCCAAAGGTTATCAAGATTCTTTGTATATAATCAAGTGACCAACGAATGGAAATTATTAATTTATTATATCAAATCGTATACTGTCAGTCAGTCTCCTTTAGATTTTTATTTTTGTTGCAAAAGAAAAAAAAATCAATGGAGAAGAACTACTTTTCATTTTATATCAATTATAAAAATACATCCCGACAACCTTGAATGCAAGTTGAATTAAATGCAATTCATCTGCAGACGTTTTAAAAATATTTTCATGCTTCCAATGTTCAGTTTCATCAAAGCAAATTATTAATCCTCCCCGTTTAATTATTAAGCTGGTTTTTCTTATTTTGATTTAAATGTTACTATGTTCGTTCTTTTAATAAAAAAAAAATTAAATAATAAAATAATAAATTGAATTTCATTAATTTATTTAAAAAAATATAAAAATAAAAAACCACAACATAAATAAAGATTTGTATAATAATCAAAACAAGTAATTCCCCCGGCTGAAAATTAAAGAGCAGAAAAATATAGCGCCTCATCCGCACCATATTCGTCCCCCAAAAATATTCAACAATAATTAATCATTTTTATTTTTTTTTTGTTTTTTTGCAGAAAAGAATTGCACCGATTTTTTAACGCCAATTCCCGTTCTAATTTTTTTTAATTATAATTTATTCTTTTCTTAACTCGGGTTAGCTTAATGAGTTAAAGATAATTTATTACAGTCAAATTTTAAATCAACCAAAAGAAATTATTGAATATCGAATTATTGTTAATTTTATTGTTGAATTTAAATTTAAAGATGGTTCTTCTTATCCTTGAACATTTAATAAAAAAAATATCGACCAGAACGGAAGTTTCCTTGAGAAAATTAATAGTTGGCGGGGAAGGGTTTGGAAAATCTCGATATTTAATAAAGAAACACTTCATAATTACTTTCTGAACATTGTTCAACATTCTTCGACATTTTTTTTTCAAATTTTCCTTTAAGTTTTCCTGTTTCGGTACAACAGGATATTTATCTAAATTATACATTTTACTTTGTTTGGTTCTTTGGTAATATTAACTATCAGTCTTGGTAGGAAAATTCATTTTCTATTCATTGTTCCTTCTTTTATCATTTTCAGTTAACCATTTGGTTGGGCTAGACAAGAAAATTGTGAAAATGAATTTTAGAAGAAATCTGAATCATACTTTTCGATTGGAAATTAAGTTAAATTTTAATCGAATTAACCAATTTTACGTAATGGTTGCAGGGTAAATTCTTGTAGGCGGAATTATGATATTTATTGGTTTTTAACCCAAACTTAAAGTTTTCTTTGAGCTTAGAATCAAAATTAGAATTCAAAATTCATAAAATTTTATTCAAAACTTAAAGCTTTCGTCGACCCATGTAAGTTTATGTGAAGCTTTGATCAGAATATTTAGAGTTCCGTAGTCGTTTAATTATTTGGATGGAAAATAGGTGTCAATACGAATAAAATTATGTCCCAAACCGAAAGCTTTCATTGAGCTTTAAAACTTTCGGGAAGCTTTTGTAGGAAAATTTCAGATTTTATTCAAATTAATTTTTTCCAGACTAAAATAGGTTTGAAAATGTATAAAATTTAATTCAAAACTTAAAGCTTTCGCTGAGCTTTAAGTTTATGTGGAACTTTTGTCAGAATATTTAGATTATCGTAGTCGTTTAATTATTTGGATGGAAAATAGGTTTCAATAAGAATAAAATTATGTCCCAAACCGAAAGCTTTCATTGAGCTTTTAAACTTTCGTGAAACTTTTGTAGGAAAATTTCAGATTTTATTCAAATTAATCTTTTCCAGACTAAAATAGGTTTGAAAATGTATAAAATTTAATTCAAAACTTAAAGCTTTTGCTGAGCTTTTAAGTTTATGCGGAGCTTTTGCTGTAACATTTTGAGTTGCGTTACAGTTAAATTATTTGGATGAAAAATAGGTGTCAAAACAAATAAAAATATGGTTTAAACCTAAAGCTTTCTCTGAGCTTTTAAATTTTCGTGGAGCTTTTGTATTAACATTTCAGATTTTATTCCAATTTATTTGTTCTGGACTAAAATAGGTTTCAAAACGTATAGCATTTAAATTAAAACTTAAAGTTTTTGCTGAGCTTTTAAGTTTATGCGGAGTTTTTGCTGTAACAATTTAAGTTTCGTTGCAGTAAAATTATTTGGATGAATAGTAGGTGTCAATACGAATAAAATTTTGTCCCAAACCCAAAGCTTTCTTTGAGCTTTGATTCAAGTTTATTTTTTCCGGATTAAAATAGGTTTCACGACGTGTAAAATTTGATTTAAAACTTAAAGATTTTGCTGAGCTTTTAAGTTTATGCGGAGCTTTCGCCGTAATATGTTGAATTTTGTTGCATTTAAATTATTTTAATGGAAAATAGGTATCAATACGAGTAAAAGCATGTCCTCAACCCACAGCTTTCTTTGAGCTTTTAAACTATCGTAAAGCTTTTGTGTGAAAATTTCAGATTTTATTCAATTTTTTTTTTTCGAAACTAAAATAGGTTTCAAAATGTATAAAACTGTATTTAAAACTTAAAGGTTTTGCTGAGCTTTAAAGCTCATGTGGAGCTTTTCCTGTAGCATTCTAAGTTTTGTTGCAGTTAAATTATTTTAATGGGAAATCTGTGTAAATACGAATAAAATTACAACCCAAACCCAAAGCTTTCTTCGAGCTTTCAAGCTTTTGTAGAGCTTTTGTACGAACATTTCAGATTTGCACACAATTTAATTATTCAGATTAAAAAGATGTTGTAAAATGTATAAAATTTATTTCATAAGCTCTAAAGTTTATGACGAGCTTTTGTGGGAATATTTCAGATTTGAAAAAAATTTAATTTTCGGATTATTTAATTATTAGCTTCTCTGCAGATTTTTATATTTATTCAGAGCTTAAGCTAGATTTAAATAGCTAGAATAGAATTTGGAGCTAGCGTAATCAGACATAAGAAGGGCAACCTAAATACCTACCATGACTGCTTGATCATTTGAAAGTTAGATATTTTGCATATAGCGAATTTCCCACATTGTCTGTTCCCCATTTCAGAAAGACCTTAATTTCAGGACATCATTCCAGTGCAGTATGCATCAGAAATTTAATAATCACAATTTCCTCTTTTATCTTTTCTCAGAAAGAAAATTCCCAGTTCAGAAAATTAATTTTAAAAAATATCTAACAGAACAAATAATGAAAATTAAGAAAACCCCCGTTTATTTGTTCCGTTTTAATTTGACATAATATCCTTTTCCTTTCTAACTATCCGTTGTCATTTTATAAAAAAAAAATAAAATAAAATGAAAAGTCATTTAATGTAACGGATGAGGGTTGGTTCTGATTTTTTTCCTTCTGGTACGGGTGACCCATAATATCAATTTCATTTCCCTAATATCCTGATTTTTATTTTTAATATTCGTAATAGGTCCTAAATACACTTAACATTTCAAGTTAATGAAAAATCCATGTCGTATAGTTTTATTCCGAAAATCCTTTCCTAATAATTTTTATTAACTTTTCGGTTCTTTAGAATATTATGAACAAAAGGACATGTATATTTTATGTAAGTGAATTACAATTTCTTCTCTTAACTTTTTATTCGTCCTTTGATATTCATTATTTGAAGGATGAAAGTTTGAGAAGATATATAAATCTATGGAATGGACGAGAAATAAGGTTACATTATATCCTTGGGTTATTTTTTATCTAAACCTTTTAAAATTAATTAGCTAGGAAAATTATTACTGCTTTTTCCCATTTAATTATTATTCACACCCATGGTCAGTGATTAACCAACCAACGCATCCTGAATAAAATGTGCAACAAACATATAACTTATCGTTTAATTTGTAT
>JANTOP010003229.1:0-17924 GCA_027564815.1 Symmerus nobilis
ATTCATTATGCCATGAATGAGTGTGGTCTTTATTGAGAATGATCATAAAACTTGTATTGATGATTGTTAATGATGGCGAGTAAGTTTTTGGGGAAAGCTTTGGGAAAAAATATTAACACCAAAAAACCCATCTTTCAGTTCTATTATTTTTGATAGAACTTAACTTTATATTCATTTGTTAACTATATAATTATTATTGTATATATATATATATATATATATTTAAAAAATGTAGATTTAAGAAACTTAAAGGATTTATACTATAATTTTAAGTGATAATAAAATATACTTTTTCAAAATTCTTACAAAAATATATACAAAATAAATATTTAAAATATATGCTCTTAAAAATTATCTTAATTACTAGTGACTCAAATCTAATTTACCTTACCAATCAGGATCATCAGCAGACTATAAAATATATTTTCAACCGACACTAACTTCATCCTGTTCTATAAAAAACAATATAAAATGAAGGATGTAATATAGATAGTATTAAGGACGAAAGAGATGAATTCGATGTATCCGACAAATTTTGAAATAAATTAGGATGATGAAATGAATTAAGATCTCGAGATGTACTGGACCGATTTCGATGAAATTTAAATTACATACTCTCTATAATAATATCTAATTGTAAGATGAAGAGTGGGATTTTTTTGATTGGATGCCGGGTTCATATTTTTAAAATTTAAAAAAAAATCAAAATTTCAGTAAAAACCAGACTTTCTTTCAATCAGCTGTCATTTGTACAACAAATTTTTTTTAAAATCCCCAATGGTACATCTTAGGTAATAAATTCCTAAATAAGAAACACCATCAGCAAGGATTTTCAAAAGAAAGTCCTACTTGACGGTTCATATCTCCGCAATTTTTTAATTCTTGAATTCGTTTTTACTTTTAAATTGTTAATAAAACTACAATGTATTTATGTAAAATAATAATTACGTAATATTCATATACCCATTTTTCCGAGCGCCAGGGTGATCTAACCCCTTAAACACTTGGAGGTGTATAAGAGGAATATTTATTTTAACTAGCCATTATCGGAATTCATTTAGAAATTTCAACGAGCGATCTCAAATTAATTAAATCTGTCAAAAAATTCTGCAAATCTTATATGAAGCTATTTCATCAAGAACTACAGTCTGCACTCTACCAAATCAGATGTTGAAAATATCATTTCAGATTTATTTAATATAATTTAATTATGAGCAGTATATTTTATATGCAGCCTCTCTATTTGAATCAATTGCCACAATTTCAGCTTTTTTCTATGAAAATGGGAACCTCTCTCTGCGAAATCTGCTTCAGCTCCATGATAGTCCATGGAAGGATTACGAAAAAGAGAAAAGAAGGAGTTAATTTTCTTGAGTGCTGAAATCTGTAAGATTTGTTTCGCAGAACATTACGTCGTCTCAACAGACGTTTTTCAAATATTTTGTTGGGTCATTGACCCATTGAAAATTACACCACTCAAAGTTCCAATTGCGATAATATAATATTCAAAATTTCATAAATAGAATTTGGGACATCCAAATTTGAAACTCTAAAGACGGTAAGATCCGAGTCGCAGAATTTTCTTCAAAATATTGCATATAAGTCATTGACTACCCCAAATATTAGAATTTCTAAAATTTTAACTAATTTCACCAATGCGTTACTCAAATGTTTGAATGTCTAGTAGTTAAAGAAACCTCCAAAAGCTTATCCAAAGTTTTAATCACGAACACATTATTTTATTCCTACGAAAGCTTTAATGAATTGAATTGAATTGAATTGAAGGCTGATTATCATGATCAATATAGTCCTTGTTTGCCCTTTACTGGAAAATTCACCTATTAGCCTAAAATTTTAAATAAATAGATGCTTTCAATGAGCTTTCGTGATTTTTTTGGGAATATAGTTATTAAAGTGTAGAAAATTAAGTTCGAAACTTAGAGCATTCTCAATGCAATGGAGCATTGGATTGAGGATGCTTTTAGCAAAAATTTCATATTTCATATCTAATTTTAATGAATCGAATAAAATTAGATTCCAAATTATATAAAATGGAATTTTAATTTTAAGCTTTCCATAAACTTTAAAGATTTTTATGGGTGATTTGTGAAAAAGTTGAAATCTCGTTAATGGGCCATTATCTGGATAGAAAATATATTTTTTTAACGTAATAAATTAAGTTCGAAACTTAGAGCTTTCCTTGTGCTTTTAATAGTTTGGATAAGTTCTCTGCGAAAATTCAAAATTTCATTTAAATTTAATGAATGTGATTAAAATTCAATTTCAAATTATATAAAAAGACGTTTGAATTTTAAGCTTTCAGTGAGCTTTCGAGATTTCTGAAGATTTCTTTTGAGAAAATTTGAAATTTCGTTAAATAATCGTTATCTGATAGAAAATATATTTTACAACGAAAAAAATAAGATTTGATAAATAAAGCTTTTTGGGAGCTTTTAACTTTTGTAGAGCTTTTGTACGAAATGTTTAGTTTTGATATTTTTGTATTTTTCCTCAACTAATTTATAAACTTCCTGCATCATTAAATTTTTTTGGATCCGAAGAAAATTATCGGGAAATCCGGATCAAATGTCGCGATGTCCGATATTCAAATTTCTCGGAGCGAGCCTTCGCAAATTTCTCATTTTTCTTAGATAAATTTAAACTATTCGGAAATATTATATTTTTGTATTTTTATCCAACTGTCAAAGCATTTTTCTGCGTTTCTACATTTTTTTAAACCAAGAAAATATTCGGCATGCGCTCTAATAATAGCATTGAGTAATGTTCTCCTCAATAAATCAAACGCAATGGAGATTTTGACCGCACGTCACTGTTACCAATATTTAAGGTAATTGTGGGTGGCGGAATATAATATTGTTAACATTTTAATTTCACTCGATATTTTGCAAAATAATTAAATAAAATATTAAAAATAAGTAATTCAGGTAAAATTAATATTTTATTTGTTGACAAATTAATTCGAGGTTACTCTTACCACATCCCTGGATGATAACATTTAAATAATAATTCTTTAATTAATTCATCGTTAGTCATAATAGCGAGATAAAGCGTTGGGAATTTCTTACTCGTTTTTGTAACTTTGATAATTTCTTAGCACACAATTGGTTATCTCTTAGGCCATGTTGGTGAATCTGAAAATAATTTTGTGCAATTTTGGAGTGTTTATTTTCTGATAATTTCATTTAATAATAATAAATTTATTTTTGTATTTCTTCCTAGAAATTATATCTCATTCAAAGTCTTATCATCGACTTGTTTGGGATTTTCTTAGAAAAATGTAACACCAAACTCAATTCTTGTATCAGTTTATTGCCAAATATGTAGCCTGCCAATGCGAGATGAACTTTCCCTATATAGATGGATAAAAATAAATTATAAATAATTTATATTTTCATTTATTACAGCAAATTATCATGAATTTAATTCATTTCAAATGGATTATTTACTTCCTGTCACTGATCGTCCTGTCGGAAAGTAAAAAATTTACGCGCTGTGAGTTAGCAAAGGAATTGGTCAAACATAAATTTCCACGAACATTTCTATCTAATTGTAAGTCAAATTAAGTGTAATTGAAGCTATAAATACTAAGGAAATGTTAAATATTTAGGGGTTTGCTTAATTGAAAATGAAAGTGGAGCGGATACAACGAAAGTGAACGATTTTCCAACTTATTCGACCTACGGACTTTTTCAAGTACATCCAACTTATTCTAACTTTTAAACTAGCTCTCTAAGACTTAAATACATTTCTCTTCTCTTTCCAGATCAGTAGCAAAGTTTGGTGTCGGAAAGGCTCTAAAGGCGGTTCGTGTTCAATGAAATGTGAAGGTAAGCAGATTAAAATTCAACTGTATAAAGTATAAAATTATCCACTCCCAATCTTTAGATTTGACGAAGGATAACATAGCAGAGACAGTGCGATGCGCTCAAATGATTTATAATCGGCATGGGTTTTTGGGTTGGAAGAAGTGGGAAACAAGTTGTAAACAGAAACCGCTACCCAACTTGTCCAGCTGTTTTAATGGGGGAATGAAATAATTTTTAAAAGTTAATTAATTGTATTATTATTAAAGTTATATTTATATTAATTATTTATATTTAAAAAAGTAACATCATTTAATTTATTTTGGAAAATGGGAGTTATTTGATGTGCCAATCACCTCGAAACAAAGATCCTTTGGTTTAATCGAAAACTTCAGAATTTATCTCAAAGGGTCTGTAATTGAGTTTTTTGGGATTAAGGGTTTCTTCTTGGATTTCTTGAGAATACATTCACCTCATTTCAGTGGCGTGCGGTTAACATCTCCGTAAGGTGTGCAGAATTTTATGACCCCTTATCATATGCGCTTGCTTTTTTAAAGAGAACATTACTCAGTAGTCAGTGCTATTACTAGAGTGCCTGTCAAATATTTTCTTCGGCCGGAAAAAAATATAAAAACGCAGAAAGTTGCTTTGAAAGTTAGGTAAAATAGTTAGAAAAATTAAATGTTTCGGAAAAGTTGAAACTTTTCTCAGAAAAATCAAAAATTCGTAAAAGCTCGTGCCGAGAAATTTGAACATCGGACATCGAGACATTTGATCCGGATTTCCCGATTATTTACTTCGAATCCAAAAAAATCTAATGATGCAGAAAATATTCAAATTAGTTGAGGAAAAATACAAAAATATCAAAACTAAACTTTTCGTACTAAAGCTCCATACAAACTTAAAAGCTCCAAGAAAGCTTTATTTTCTGAACCTTATTTTTTATGTTCTAGAATCTAGAATCTATTTTCTACCTAAAAAACGTTCCGTTAAGAAAATGTCAGATTTTCCAAAGAAAAAGCTTTAAAAATCTTGAAAGCTTGAAATTAAAATTCCATTTTATATAATTTGGAATCGAATTCTTATTCGATTTATTAAATTTCGATAAAATATGAAATTTTTTCTAAAAACTTTCTCAATCCACCGTAAGCTCAGAGAAAGCTTTAAGTATCGTACTTAATTTTTTACATTCTAAAATCTATTTTTTATCCAGATATCGCTACTTTCACGAAATTAAAAATTTTCTCTGGAAAACATGCTTCAAATATCATGAAAGCTCATTGAAAGCATATAGGAAAGACAGTTGGAATTAATTGAACGATATTTAGAGAATTCAATTAAATGCCGAGAAAAGATAAGATTAAGTCAAGAAAATGTGAGAGAAAAATCGAAAATGATAAGGAAAAATTCACTAAACTCCGGGAAAATCTTACAGTCCCAGGAAAATGTTAGAAAACCAGAAGAACTTTATGAAAATATCGACAATGTTGGAAAAGTCCGAAAAGCTAGGAACAAGGCAATGTCTAGGCTAAGCAAGCTAAGGCAATTTCTAGGAAAATTCCAATTAATTATAAATAATCGAGTAAAGGAGAGAAGTTATGCCTCTAAATCAAACTAGTCTAGGGACTATAGTTATGCCTATAAATTCCTACTCTTTGTGTTACTTTTGACTATTTTAACAAAAGACATAAATTCTGCAGGCAAAGGCACAATTCTACAGAACTGAATAACTCCTCAATTAGACATGATATGTTATGAAGCATGGTACTGCAAATTTCTATCGAAAAAAAATACGGGAAGGTCGAGAAAAATGCGGTAAAAGTCTGAAAGATGTAGGAAAATGTAAGAAAAATGCTAGGACACGTCATTGGATTATTTTATAAATTTCGAAGTGGAATCACTTAAAAGTTGATCAGAATAATTTAACCATATGCAGATTTTAAATTTAACTTCCCTAGGGATCCGAGAAGATGTGCTCTGCGCCTACTGCGCGTTAGACTGCACACCACTGCCTCATTTGGTATTCACTATCATTTATTCACTTCTATTTTCCTGTAAGAAATGAAATAAATAATTAATTTAAATAAGAAGCAAATAAAATAATGTTCTTTAAGTGATAACAATTATATTGTGTTAAGGAATACTTTACAAAATTAACGGTAAATTATAAAATTTATAAATCTAATGATATATTTATTAAGGCAAAACTAACACCGTGAATCCTCAATGTATCCGTCCGGATATCAATAAGATATATGCGGTATACCATGGATCCATTTGCTGTAAATGAAAGAGTTTATTAAAGAATTGGTTCAGCAATTTGGAATTTTCTGCAGAATTGAGACTGTGGTCTTCGGTGATCCCATTTCAGTTAGAAGTAATTTTCTCTGGATGATCCACCTAAAACTAAAGCAATAACTTTTAATTTTATCAAGATTTGTGATTCGGATACACGAATGTTGGCAGTCGATGCTAGATATCCTGAATCACCATATTGAAGATCCGAAATCCAATTATTGATGATGATGAGACTCATATCATAGGTAATTTCTCAGATAAATAATGACAAGTTAAGGAATCATCAATAAACACATATTTCTTGTAGATATGCGGCCATTACACGATTAGTAATACTGACAATACTAGATGATACTTTCAGTATTACTGATCGTGTAATTACAATACTGATGGATTGATGTTGAATATTGATTATGATTAAAATCAGTATCGTAAAGTGGTGGGAAAGCAGTATTACTGGACATGTAATGGTCGCAATAGTATGGTTACCATTAGAGCAGGGGTGGATACCCTTTTCTGCGTAGAGGGCCGCTTGAAAGTAAAATAAACTTCGAACGGTCGAACATGGTAATGTTCTAGGAATCTAGATGTTATTGTAACTACAGCGAACATTTAAAATCATCATTAATTTACTAAATCTAATGCTATATTTCTAATTTCTAGGCATTGAGTCGACATTTCGAAGCGTCGATTGAAGAAATAGATGGACCTATTAGTTGGTAAGTTATAAAAATGTTTAGTAAGAAATCTTATCATAATTGAAATTAGGAATAACTTTACTTGGCATTTCTCCTTTTTTGTAGATAAATCGGAAGATGATCCTTCGGATTCAGCGGCTAGAATTAGAGGAAGAACGACAAAATAGTATTCGATCATGTTTTAGCTCGCTTCACAACCGGTCGGCTGGACACCTTAATATTTTTCCCGCTCTTTCCGCCCATACTAATACGGAGGTGAATATGTCAAAATAAAACATTCCTACTGGTTGGAGATGTCATTTTCATGTTAAATCCAGTTCAAGTCAAACCGAATAAAAGTCGACATGTCGCTTTTTCCCCTTTTTTGGGGCATTTTCCTCGGAAAATTTCGAACAAACTCGAAAAAAATGTAAAAATAAAAAAATTCCAAATTTCTTTTCTCTTTGCATTCGATTTAATGTCGATTTTAGTACGCTTGCGGTTTTTTTTGTACGCCAAATTTTCCGTTTTAACCGCGGTTTATTTTTGATTGAGTGAAGCTCACTTTCTATGTGCATCTCTTTCCATCTAATGCTAAACTTTAACACATTAGTGAAAGGTGTGCACCACGGATTACGGAAGTCCACTCGACATCGACATTAATTAATATTCTAATCTAAAATTCAATCGGTAAATAGTTCTTTTTCAGTCCGAAATTATTGAAAATATTCCATCTTCCTTCCAGGCACAACCATGTCGGCTGATGTTAGGGATATTTTAGAGATCGAGCAGCCTCAAACGCCCGAACTAACGAAAGAGGCTGTTCTAAACAACAAACGAAAAACATCATATGAATCGAAAACGAAGGCGATCAAGCGACCGGAAGGTATGCATCGAGAAGTATTCGCTCTCCTGTACAACGACAACAAAGATGCGCCACCACTGCTACCCACCGATACCGGTGCCGGTTACAAGCAGGCAAAAGCCCGTTTAGGAATGAAGAAAGTCCGTAAATGGGAATGGGCACCATTTAAGAATCCGGCACGTACCGATTCAGCGGTTTTCCATCATTGGCGACGTGTTACCGACGAACCGAAAGAGTATCCATTCGCTAAATTTAATAAACAGTTGATAATACCCGCGTACACCGTCAACGATTACAACACTCACCTACGAACGAATCCAGAGAAATGGTCGAAAGCTCAAACGGATCATCTGTTCGATTTGGTCCGACGATTCGATATGCGTTTCATTACGATGGCCGATCGCTGGGATCGAGCAAATCATGGGATTAAAACCGTTGAAGATTTAAAGGAGCGGTATTACGAAGTGATCGGTATACTGGGGAAGTTGAAATCTTCATCGCCCGATAAAAAGGTTTACGTCTTCGATGCGGAACATGAACGGAAACGGAAGGAGCAATTAAGGAAACTGTTTGATCGAACCCAGAAGCAAATAGCTGAAGAAAATATGTTGTTAAATGAATTAAAAAAGATTGAAGCACGGAAGAAGGAACGGGAACGTAAAACGCAGGATCTACAGAAACTCATATCGCAAGCGGATCATCAAGGTGAAACAGCAACGACCCCGTCCAGCATACGTAAGCACGAGAAGAAATTGAATAAGAAACGGGTCCAACCACCGATTCGACCATCACGCGTTGATACAGTTGTGAGCGCTATCGAAAGTGCTGGCATTAAGTTCAATGATTTGCGTGGCACCGGCGTATCATTGCGCTCACAAAAAATGAAACTGCCCGCTAGTTTAGGATTGAAGAAAGTGAAGGCGCTGGAACAAGTCATTCAGGAATTTAAAATTGATCCAGCCCCACCACCAACGGAAGAGATGTGCGTCGCTTTTAACGACTTACGATCTGATATGGTTCTTTTGTGTGAGTTGCGCACCGCTCTATCCACATGCAATTTTGAATTGGAAAGTTTAAAGCATCAGTATGAAGCATTATGCCCTGGAAAGGTGAGTATCTTCTTTCTAATGAATTTTCCATATAAAAACTGTTCTCTTTTTAGACTCTGAATATACCACCTTCACTAATCAACACATCGGACACGAAGCTGAATGAGGGCATTGACATTGGCTCATATATTCATAATTAAATTTTAAATTCTGAATCTGTTAATTATCAATATTGATTTTCGTCATAATATACAAATTAATTCAGAAGAAAGAACGAATATCTGTTACTCTAAACATTCGAAATGTTAGTTTAGCAAAATTCATCTGAAAATATCGAGTATATTTAATGATATTGTTAAAGACCCAATTAAAAAATCAATTTCAATTAATGCCACCCCAAATTTCAGTGAATGGCGATGTATTTAAAATACATATTCCTAAGTATCTATTTAAAATCATAAATTTCATCTATCAGCCACTTTATTGATTTAAAACAATTATTTGATAATAATTAAATAAAAGAATTTAATAAACATTATAAAATTAACAAATTCTAGTTCTGAATTAAGGAATCTTATATTTGGTTTACTATTCTTGTTACAATCCTTGCAGGAAAATATATAAAAATCATCTGCTTCAATGCTTTTCCTTAAGAACAACCTAAGAATCCTCACCTCTTTTTTGTCGCACGACTATTTTGTTTTATGATTTAATATATATCTTTCAAGGGACCAAATTTTTAGTGCGAGTTAGGGTAGAGGGTAGCCAATTTAGAACATATTTTCTTTAAAAATATCAGTCAACTTATTCAGAAATTTAAATCTTGAAAATTGCATATTATTCGAAATTCCAAAAATTGAAAATGCAAACATTTTTTGAAAAATTTCCAAAAAAAATTCATGAAATTCCAAAATTTTTGAAGTCTAAATTTAAGTTTAAAAATTCGTAAATTTTATATAGAATCGGGAAATATTTATAGAAATCGAAAATTATTTTAGAAAAAATTCGGATATTTTATATTCAAAAAATTTTGAAAACTTCGTGAATATAAAAATTAAAAAAAAATTAAGTAACATCATGCGGTAATCTATTATCAAATTAATAAATTGCATGTAATTTCGATGATAATTGGTCTTCAAGAGTCATCCCCTTATTAGCCTGAAATACCCAACCTATTTTAGGAAATTACCTTTATCGACTAATTTCCGTGAATAGAGCTTTTATGCTTCTCTTAAAGATCTTACTTAAAATCTAGAATCAGTTAGGTCAAAAATTAGAAAAGGTAGATCCATACATTGACGGTTATCTTATGTAAATTACATAAGGTTTTCAGACATTTGATGTTATCATTCCTTTCAGAAACTTCTTAGGGGCTGAGTAAATTGAAATTCATTGAGCTGACGCTATATTTCATAGCCTTGCAGGTCCGCGAAATTCAAATTTATTATTCTAAAGTGCTGCGAAAAATATCGTCATTGGCGTCATGCATTTTTACCCTAAATAGCAGCAACATATACGTTACATTTTATTGAATTCCGACAAGTTCAGTCGCTAACAAGCTTCAAACTTACTGAAATATAACAAACTCTAATGTATTTATTGTCCATTGTCCAGAGTCCATACTATGAAAACATAAGTATTTCAGTGATGAGGAGCTATAAGTCATCTTCTTTTCTAGAGGCGTGGTGTACACTTTTCTTTGCATCTCTTTCTTTCTAATGTGAAATTTTAAAACATTGGAGTGAAGTGTACACCACACCTCTAGAAAAGAAAATGACTATAATAATTATAGGAATGTACTTGGTCTCGAACCAACATTTATTACATAAAAGATATAAATTATAATAAGAAATTATTGGGATAGGCGGACAATTTTAAGGAAGCCATGAAACCAGGCTTGTTAAATAAATTTTAATTCTATGCACAGAATTGCTTGTTTTGAATTAGTTTTGGTGTCGTAAGATAATCGATTGTTTATCGAATAGAAGAGTTTGCCTCAGAATTTGCTTTTGACATTTAAATTTAAGGAAATCTTATTTCATCATCAATAAAATGTTTCCCTCTCTTAAATCATTTTTCTAAAATCCCCAAAAATATGGGGTTTCAAAAAGGACCCCCTAAGCGTGCGGTAAGTCTAATTATCAAGGAAATTATAGTAATAACGATGGAGAAATGTTATAAGAATGGAATGTAAGGGTGGTAAAACAATAATCTTATCAAGCAAAAATACTAATGTTTTCTGATATTCTCGAAAAATTTGATTTGATGGATTCTTTCCGGAAAAATTTTTCCGCACCTCAAATTCAAGAAGATCCAACTGAAGAAACCTTTGTATCCATCTATATAGTAAAATAAATAGTTGGATCGACAATAGGAACATAGTGTGTGGAGTTACAAGGTTAGATTATGTCATTAGGTTACAACAAGGTCCAACTTATTTTGATTTCTTATACTATACCTAGCTTATTCTAATTCTGATATCGAATGAAAATATTTTATAATTATAAGAAAATAACAAATGATTTATATTCTGTTTTAAATATATCAATTAAATTACTGTTCGCTATTAACTAATTCAAACCATTGTCGCATAGCGTCACTTAATACTAGCGGCAATTGTGATAGATCTCTTACAATTACATAATATGGAAATGGAAATGTATCCAAATATGATTTCATTACAACTGACTGGCCGGGTATCAGGGTTGGTACTCGAATGTCTAATATTGAATGCTAAAATAGAAATAAATAAAAATAGAAACGTTTAAAAATTTGTTACATTGATAAAATGATCATGAAGCATTTACCTTATTTTCAGGATTATCAATGATAATGTAAACGATAAATATCCGTTGCAATCGACATAATTTAACAGCATTTCTAACCTTCTGTTCACCTTCACTAAATATATTTCGTCCATCACTCAATACCAACAGAAGATTTTCAAATAATCCATTATCATTACCGTAACCTTCCTCCCCAGTTCCGATCCGTACAAAATCTAATAATTCACCAATCCGACTTTTATTTTGGGCAAAATTTAACGAACCGACCAATTTCGGTCCATCAAATTGATCGGAATGTTTAAGTAGTATCTGTGGTGATTCACCGAATGAAACAATACTTAAACGACCACTTTCTAATAGTATCAACGCTTGCGATACTAATGAAATCGCTTCCAATGTTAACGATTTTGATTTATTGTGATCCATCGATTTGGAATCATCGATTGCAATGGTGATTTTATAATTTCGTTGGGCCGGTTTGGTACGACGCAACCAAATTTTATCTTTACGAAATTGGGACGCTATGTATGGGATTATCTTTCGCATGTTAATCCGACGACCGGTACGATAATCACCTTTCAATCGAGTACATTTCGTTGGTTCCAATATAAGACGAAGTTGTTCACATAATTCTCTGGCACTTGGTAACATTTTATTGGATATCAATTGCCATATCTCGAAATCGGATAACTCAGGACGGTGGAATTGAACGTTTAGTAATTCCTTTTCGTATAATTTCTTCATTTGTAACGTTTCAGTGACAGTTAATTCCGAAGCTATTAGTAGATCATTTAGTAAATCTGATGAACAGTGAGCTGTAGTTTCAATACCCCGTTGAACTGATTGAGTATTTATTTTCTCACCTTCGACATCGATCGGTTCAGTTGTTTCACATTTCTCTTGGTTCTTATCGGATTTTGATGGTTTTTCTGATTTTTTATCAACTGATTCGCTCACAATATTTTCAATTTCATCGTTTTCTTGATCCTCTGAATTCTCCTGACTATCTTTTAATTCGTCAGTGCTTTCTGGTTCATCAACTTCCATTTCTTCTTCCTCGTTGTGTTGAACTTTCTTCGATTGATCTTCAGTTGCATTGTCTAATGTTGATTTGTCTGTTTGTCTTGCTTCTTTAACATGTTGATATTCATCAACTTCCTTCTCCTCGTCATCGGCATTTGGAACCGAATTTTCTTGCTCATTCTTCTCATTCAATTTATCAATTGTTTTTAATTGTTTATTTGTGTTCCGTTTTGAATCGTCTAAGGTTCGATCTTCATTTATATTTCCTTGTTTCTTTTTCTGTTGTTCGGATTCCTTTTTATTGTTATCCCGTTCATTTGAACGTGTATCCTTTATTTCGGCGATGCCCTGATGTCCTGTTTTTGATTCTTCATTCTCAGCCTGTCCAGTACCTTCCTTATCCTCACCTGTATCTTGGATATCTGTTTTTTCTTGTTTGTTTTCTTTCTTTTTCGATTCATCAACATTTACTTTATCATCGGATCCATGGTTCTGGTCGTCTGGAATGGTTTGGACATTCTCTTCTGTTGATGGTTTATCTTTTGATGGTTTGAATTCATCATTGGTTTCATTTCGTTGCTGATCTTCGTCATTGTCAGCTTCGGTTTCTTCATCGATCCCTGGATTCACTTCTGGAACATCTTCATTTTGAATTTCTTCATTAGTCTGATCGTTAGTTGTTTCATCTGGTTTTAGACCAGCTTCTGGTTCATCTTCCGAATCGGATTCCTCACCGTGTTCTGCTTCCCGATTTTCTCCATTATCGTTGTCACCTTCTTTATCATTATCTTCTGACTCATCATCGGTAATGATTTGATCTTTCATTTTATCTATATCAAATGGATTTTCATCCAGATTATCGTCCTTGTCATTGGCTTCTTCGCCATCTAAATTTAACTGTTCGCCTAAATCAATATCCTCTGGTACTGGAGGTTCTTCCAGTTCATTATGACAAGTGTTTACTTGATCTTCTCCCACATCTGGTTCATCCAATTGATCAATATCTTCCTTACGATTTTTCTTACTTTCTTTTTGTTCATCGGTTGCATCCAATCCATCGTCGTGTTTTTGCTGGTCCCCTTTTGACTCATCATTTGCATCCAAATCATTATGGCTTTCCTTTTCATTTTTATTATTGGACCCGCTGTCCTCCTCCTTCATTTCACCATCCGACTCATCTTCATTCTCTTCATCCGATCCCCATATTTGTTCATCTAATTTATCGGCACCATCTTCAGTTTCCCCCATTTCTTTATCCGGATCCTCTTGGTCGTCGGATTCATCATCCGAATTATCATCTTTCGGTTTTAAATCCTGCGGTTTCGAGTCGAAATCTTCACTCATATCGATTCCCTTTTCTTCATCACAATCATCATCCCCTTTCTCATCGTCCTTATGTTCACCTGGTTTCTTAGCCCCTTCCAATTGATCTTCCGATTCAATTTTATCGGAAACATCATTTTCACCGGTACCATCTTCTAAACCGAATCCTTCACCCTCCTTCTGTTGATTCTTATTCGATTCACCATCCGCATCTTGCATTAAATCGGGCGGTATACAGAATCCTTTCGAACCCAATTCAATGAAAACATTTAAGAGGATTGATAACATTTTGGCGGATACTTTATGGGCACCAATTTGTTGGATCAAATAAAATTTATAGAACAATTGGAATTGTTCAAGAATCGGAATCGTTGCGATCAATTTCAAAACGTTGTCCGAACGGTTTTTAATATCCGATATACTCAGAATGGATGATATTACATAAGATAATTTATCGAGGATATTTTTACAGTTAAGAATGATGAAATCTCCTTTCATTTCTTCATAAATCATTTGTTTCAGATGATTATCGGATAGTAGTTCTTTGTAATCGGACTGTTCCTTTGATAGATCAATTGGGGTGGATGATCGAATCGATTCGGAAGAAGTATCCAGATTTTCACTATTTAATGAATATTTCTTATAGATATTTTGTAGCGATATTAAAATTAAATGAATAATATTTTCTGTTTGGTTGTTGAAATTTTTAATCAAATCATCGTCTATGATTTCATCATCTTCACCGTTAAATTTGAATATTCCCTCATTACATTCGGTTATATGTGATATCAAACTATTCAATCCCGAATTGATATCAATCATTGATGGTAATCGAGACGTTTGAACGATATCATTTGAAATTCGATTAAATTGTTCATCAATTGATAGAACGAAAATTAATTCAACAAATAAAACATCGGATTTATGTTGAATTTGTTCTATTAAATGTTTACTATCTTTTAGAATTCGCCTACAAGCGTTTAAAGCTACTTCACGATCCGTTAAATCATTTGAATCATCGAATGAATTAATAACGGATAAAGAATCATCTCGTTCGGATGGAAATGATTTCAATAATAATTTATATTGCTCAAATACCTCACAAATTTTACATAACAATTTCCGTCGATTACGTAGATAATTTATTAATTGATTAAAATTCATTTCTCTGACCAAACACTGTTCGGTACAATGTTTTAAATCGGACAATTGCTTAATTTTAATCTTTAATTTATTTAAATTATAAACCGATTGACTTAATTGTTTCCGTTGATTCTGTACCAAGGAAAACATATCAACGGCAAAACCTTTTAATCGCTCCAAATTTGGAAGCCCTAATTCGGCGTTCGGTGTCAGTAGTATTGTTTGTAACAATTTAATTTTAAAGACACTCTTCACATAGTACATGTCCAAATTTTCATTCAATCCAATCAAAAATGAATCGATTTTCTTGTGGTGTTCATTTAAAACCATCGACTTAATCGAAAACGGTTTTATTTTTAAATCGATCAACTCATCGGTTGTTGAATGTCTCAATAAACCGGCTCGATAGCTTAAACCGATTTTTTGAAGCATTTTAAATAGATCGGATAACGCCTTCCGTTTATACGTTAAAATATGTTTGGCCTGCATTTTTTGTTTATCCTTCGATTGCGATCGATCCACCTCCATTTTCCGTAACTGATCGCAACTGTCCAATTGTTCGGTAAGCAGGACATCCAATCGATATATTAAATTCGGAAATTGGGAATGAAGTATCGCTTGCTTTACGATATTTCTAGATGTGAGAAAATATGTACGTAATTTGGGTAGTAGCATTAAATTCGATAAATCTATATGACCCGGTATTTTACAGGACCCCTGTTGCAGTTTGGACCATAAAAATCCATTAACTTTAACCATGTAATATTTAATTTTCGTTTCATGTCGTAAATTAACAATTTTATCACTTTGATCTTTGAAATCGGAATCAATTTGTTCGGGTTTCATTGTTAATATATTCGATATTTTATCGGACAATTTCATTTCATATTCCTTAAAGAATTTATGTAGATTTCGATGCACTCGAGCTACATTATTTCTCATACTAAAATAAGATAAATCCTTATTGTACGATTCAATTTTAACAATTTCTTTCAATTTCTTTTCTATCGGCACACGCATTGATTTAACAGCCTCATCAATTTCCATAGAAAATTGATTGTAATATAAATGTAAATTATATAAAATCCTTATCAACGTACTAATTTTCCTTGATTTATCTGACCTTACGACTAACAAATGGTTTAAATACCGTTCGAACGCTTTCAATATTTCCATTCGTACCTTAAAATCTCCATAATTTGATGACTCAATAAATTGTTTTAATATCTGCACGACATCATTCAACTCTTCCGATTTATTATCCGAAATGTACTCGTGTATTAGATTGTAGACGAAGAACCAGAAACGGTAAGCCTTCGATCTCACTTTATCAAGTGATTGTTGTAAGCATTCACGCCAACATTGCAATTCTAATCGAGTCCATTTCTGTACATACTCCGCCACTTCGATTTCCAAATCTTTCATGTGATTATTTTTATGTGCAACGGAATTCCAATCGCTTATGTTCTTTCGGAGCAATTGGACACCGATATTGAATCTGGCAATCGGTGATTGTATCGATATAGATTTTATACGGGTTATAATACGAATGATCTGGAAAAATGAGGAATCAGTTAGTTAATTAATTAGGGGTTTCGATAGCAAATTTTCGCTTTGTATTGTGGAATCGGATACTTACAAAATGATTTATTTACAGGAAGGAAGGTGAAATGTTTTAATGGAATTTCTCAAAGATCATAGAAAATATTGACTTTATTTTAAAAATATAACTTGTCAGGGGACCATTTCAGAATTTAATGTTATTAACTCTATTGAACTATCCCCTAAATGAATTGTAAATGAAATTTCAAAGTTTCAACTCTTCCTGGAAATTATCAACATTTTTCTGATAAGAGCTAATTGAAGAGTTATTCAGTTCTATGGATTTTTACCACTTAGTTCTATCTGTGCAGTGGAGATCTATCCGCAGAATTTATGTCTTTTGTTAAAAGCAAAATAATCTGTAAAAAAAAGATAGGAATTTAGAAACATAACTAGTCCCTACTTCTCTAATTTTCTAATTTATCGAAATTTTCCAAGAAATTGCCTTTACCCCAATTCTCCCAATTATTTTAATTTGATTCTTTTTCCTGAAATTTTTCCAATTTGTCCCGAGATTTCCCGCATCTTACCGAAATTTATCCGAATATTTTCCTATTATGTCGACTTTTCCAAACTTTTCTCAATTTGTCTGCCCCCTTTTGGAAGATAGTATCCGACCATTCGGTCTTTTCTAATTTTGACGACATTTTTACAAGTTTTCCTGATTTTCTAACATTTTCCTGGGACTGTTAGATTATTCTCGAGCTTAGCTTTATTTTTTCCGACTTTTCCCGACTTTAACTTTCTTTGTCTCAACTGCTGACTGTTGCTGTCTTTGTTGACTGTCTCAACATGTTCCTTGGCCTGTATCCCAATAATAGCGGATATATCTGAATTTTCCCAACATTTTATAAACTTTACGCATACTTTTCTATCTTACCCCGATTTTTATCGACTTCCTACGACTCTCAAAATATTACACGTATTTTCCCGGACCGGTTTTCTGGACTTTAAAGTTTTAAGGACAGATTTTAAATCTTATATTATGCAAGGGAGATTGGAAAAGGGCGGAAAACTATCAAATTCATTCGAATGAAAACTATAAATGTAATTGCTAGTCACGACATTCCTGGATAGAATTTAGGAAATCAAGATGCATTCAGCTATCCATTAAAGAGGCACAAAAGTCATTTTACTTTACCCGGATTTTGCAAAGGCATTGACAGAGTTGTCTGAGCGTAGAGTTAAGCCTGCATAGATAGTCGTTCGATATGTTAAGATAAAAAAGTAATTCCCTTAAGGCGGTATTCCAGTTCTTTCACCCATTTTCAATTTGCTTTTTTGGGAAGAAATTTATAGAAACGGTTACGTGAATAATATACAAGGAATGGGGG
>JANTOP010003240.1:0-17919 GCA_027564815.1 Symmerus nobilis
CAGTCTGTTCGGCTTGGGATTCGTATTTTGAAATGCTTTTCAAAGTGAAATGCCGTTAAGGTTTTATCGCTCGGCATTCCCAGAACTGGGTGTGTCCTAACTATGTCAAAGATTTCCGAATGACCTCTTCGATAGTTGGGAGGGGGCCTAAATCTTATAATAATTTGACAAAATCTGACTCACAGGAAGGATTATAATAAATGGTAAAGTTCTTAATCACCTCCGTGATTGTGGGAAGCTTGAGGTTGCTGAATATTGAGAGGAGGGCTTATCCAGGAAGATTTATAAATGAGAAGTGAAATGTCGCATAGAGCGAACCAAGTATTAGCCTTCGTAAAATGAAAAAAGTGCCTTGCAGCCGCGATTTAACACTGGAATTGCGAGTACAGTTGGTGAATTATTTTGTATTCTCTATACTTCTCACTTCTATATGCTGCCGAGTTATGGACGGTTTCTGTAGCAATAATGCAAAAGTTGGTGGCATTTGAAATGTGGATTTATCGTCCAATGTTAAGTATTAGTAGAGCGGATCTTGAAACTAATGAATGTGGCCTACGTCGAATGAGAAAGGGACTTGAAATTCCAAAGACCGTGAAGATACATAAAATAAATTATTTTGTATTTATCATGATGAATTCGAATAAATAATTCGGATCCTTCAACTTATAATACAGAATAAGGCTGCCTGTAAATGTCTAAATTCTGCCCTAAGTATAGCTCGTGATTGAATGAGCTAAATATCTTTTTGTTAATTTCTGAAAATAAGAAAAGAAAATTATTACTTTAGGTTGTTGGGTAACCCAAGCATACATTTATTTTTACCACAATTAATGCCCGATTTATCTGTTCGTTCAGATAGATAGAGCCACCACTATCCTCGGTTACGATACGGGAACCACGGAATTGTGGCGTTTTCAGTGCAAAAGAAAATATATAAAGATCGGATATTTGAAAAGAAAAAGATGGCTAAGAATATGGGTTGGTGTATTTACCGTGTTGTGATTGCGTTGATGCAATGCGATACAAGCAATGCGCTCAAATTCCAAGAAAACTTAATTATAAACCGGTTATTGTTTTATTATTTTAATTTTAATTTTCATGCGTGCAAGTGTGTTGTATGGGTCCGTAAGGAGTGTTCCAGCCTAATCGATTCGGCACAACGACTTTTTTCAAATTTTAATTTTGGAATTTGCGTGAAAGTTTTAGATCGAGAATAATAAATTTTAACACGTTGACTACCATCAAGAAATTTGTACATAGTTTTTTTGTTCTCCTTTGCCAAATAATGTCGACGTGTTTTAGTGAAAGAAACAGCGGCGTGCAGTCAATATTTTCATGAGGTGTACAGCATTTTATGGCCAAACTCTTAAGAATTTCCAATAAGACTAAACTAAGAAAATTGTCTTCCTAATCTAATATTTTAATTGGATTTATAAAATTCAAATTTTCACTGAATTTTATTGAGGGATCGGGAAATGTGATTATGGGAAATTATTATTAAAACCCCTGATTTTAGGGGGGGGGGGGGGGAGATATAAAAACAGAACAGCAGCAAAGTCGGTTATTTTCAGGGAAATTGTTAGGAAATCCTCCTTGTTTAAGGACCCTCCTTGTAACAAAATTTCGTTCAAAAATTTATTTACGACGACTTTTTACCAAAAAAATCAACCGATTCGAATTTCTTCGTTTATCTTAATTTTTCTGACTATCTTGTGGAAAACTTATATTTTCGGGAAATTTTATTTGGAAATTGGAAAATCTGTCTATGTAAAAATAAACCTAAGGGTGAAATGAAGAAATTGTGGAACAAACTTTCCATAAAGTTGATCCCCTGATTTTAGGGAGGTAGATACAAGGTGGTCTATGAAAAATGGACACTTTTTTGAAAAATGGTCATAATTTCCCGAAAATATTAAAATTTGGAAAACAGGGGATAATCAGATTGATCTGTCAGAGCTCTACCGCCCCCTCCCCCGATTTAGGTTAAATTAGATTATATTATTCAATTAACCGTTCCTATAAGATTCATTCCCAAAAATCACATTGCAAACGGGTGAAAGAACTAGAATTATCTCCTTAAGGGAATTACCGGCTAGAATAAAATGACTTTGTGCCTCATTAATAAAGTATATCTAATTGCATCTTGATTTCTTAAATTCTATCGATGATTGTCGTGACTAGCAATTGTATTTATAGTCTTCAGTCAAATGAAATTCATAGTTTTCCGCCCTTTTCCAACCTCCCTAGTATAATATACGATTTAAAAGTCTGTCCTTAAAACCTTAAAGTCCAGAAAACCTCGAGCAAATCTGGATAAATTTTCGAAAAATACATGTAATGTTTTGAAAGTCGTAGGAAGTCGATAAAAATCGGGGTAAGATAGAAAAGTATACGCAAAGTTTATAAAATCTTGGGAAAATTCAGACAAATCCGCTACTATCGGAACAAGTAGTAACAGTAGAAATTAATTTATTCAGAGAACTCCAAATGCGGGAAATATTTAGGAAAAATTAAATAAATTGCTAAATTTAAATATAAGAAAGTTCAATAGTCGGGAAAAGTCGGAAAAGATAAAGAAAAAATTGCTCAACTCGAGAAAAATCTAACAGTCCCAGGAAAATATTAGAAAATCAGGAAAAATTGCGAAAATATCGCCAAAGTTGGAAAAGATCGAATAATCGGATACTTTCTAGGAAAAGGAGGCGGAAAAATTGAGAAAACGTACAATATAAAAAATAGGGAAAAGTCGACATGATGGAAATATTAGGATAAATTTCAGTAAGATGCGGGAAATATCGGGACAAACTGGAAAAATTTCAGGAAAATATCGGGAAGAATCAAATTAAAGTAGGGGAAAGTTGGGACAAAGGCAATTTCTAGAAAAATTCCGATAAATTAGATAAAATCGGGAAAAGTGGAAAAGTATAGGGACTAGTTAGGCCTGTAAATTCCTATCTTACAGATTTTTTTTGCTTTTAACAATAGACATAAATTCTACAGATAGATCTCCACTCCTCAGATAGAACTAAGTGGCAAAATTCCATAGAACTGAATTACTCGTAAATTAGCCGCCTAACTGTCTGTCATGAGGCAAGGCAGATTCTACTGAAAATGTATATAGATGTAAAATACGGGAAAGTCGAAAATATGATAAAAAGTCTGAAAGAAGTCGGATAATGTGAGAGAAAATTTCGGAATGCTAGGACAAGTTAAACAATTATTATATATTGGTTAAATTTATAAATTTGGAATCATTTAATAGATAATCTGAAAACAAATCTTAAATGGTTATTCCGAGGAAATCTAGAAGGTGTGCTCTGCGTCTTCTGCGCATTAGATTGCACGCCACTCGAAAGAAAATAACAAATTAAATATAATGGTAAAACCCAATTACAAGGGCTGCACAACTAGCCTAACTGCCAAACTGTCAAAATCCGGTAAACCTCTGGTCAATGTGTTGAATTAACCTTAACGTATCGCTTCCTTTACTGAGAAAAAATTTTCCCTTGTCCACCTCTTGTTTTTACCCTTTCTCGGCGTTCTTCGAATAAATTTGAAACTTACAATTTTTTTGTTCGAAATAAATTTGAATTTCAACCGATTATTTCTAATCGCGATTTACTGCAAATCAATAAAATTTGTGCAGAACTTTCAAATGGTCAGAGTGTATGTAGTCGATTTTCTGTCACTATTAACTTGAAATTTCGGAAATTAATAATAATTTTGAATTTATTTAAATAATTTAATTCAAATGGAGACTTAAAAGTAATTAATTTAATTTAAATGTTAATTAATCGATCGAAGAAAATATTTGTCTCTTCATTTTGGAATTTAAATTGGTTTAAGAAACATAAACAACAGATTGACATAACCTCAATAAATAGACGAATCTATATGGAGACCGAGAAATCAACAATTCGTGAAGGATCGGCTGAAATTTTAGGTGATGGAAACGTGTTCTATAATCCCGTCCAACAATTCAATCGAGATTTAAGTATATCAGTGATCAGCACGTTCGTAGACAATTACAAGCAAGATGTAACTGAAGGTCGAATTAAATGTGAATCCGGCCGTCCGGTCGTTACCGTTTTGGAAGCTCTATCCGCTACCGGTCTACGTAGCATACGTTACGCAAAGGAAATCGAACAAATTGATCGGATTACAGCGAATGATTTATCAAAATCAGCCGTCGATGCGATTAAGGAGAATGTTCTGCGTAACGGTTGCGAGGGAAAAGTGTCGGTATCATTTACGGATGCGACTGATTTAATGTATAATTGTCGATCAACCGGTAAACAATTTACCGTCATCGATTTGGATCCGTACGGTAGTCCGATCGGTTTTATCGACGCCGCTGTACAGAGTGTGTCGAACGGGGGATTATTATTGATAACGGCGACTGATATGGCCGTTCTGGTCGGTAATACACCCGAAACCTGTTTCATTAAGTACGGAGCGATCCCATTGAAGATGAAAGCTTGTCATGAAATGGTAGAATTGTTGAATAAATCGATTTGTTTCTCATAATTTTACTTCTCGTTTTAGGCTCTTCGAATTCTTTTACGATCGATTGATAGCGCCGCAAATCGGTACGGACGTTACATCGAACCTCTACTTAGTATTTCAGCTGATTTTTATATCCGGGTTTTCGTACGGATACGAACCGGTCAGGCGGAATGTAAACAATCGGCTTGTAAACAATCATTTGTCTATCAATGTACCGGATGTGATACGTTAACTTTACAACCAGTTTGTATACAGAAAGCAAATCCATCCAAAACAAATCCGAATCAAAAGAAATTCGGCCTTCCAACTGGTCCTGTGATCGATACAAATTGTATTCATTGTGATCATCGACATCATGTAACGTTTTTATCAAATTTCTATTCAAATTAATTGTTCTACGTAATTTTTAGATGGCTGGACCGGTATGGTCGGCTCCCATACACAACAAGGACTTCATTAAACAGTTACTAGAACGAATAAATGATAAATATAGGAGATTGGAAACGTTCGATCGGATGATCGGTATGTTAACTGTAATCGAAGAGGAATTACCAGACATCCCCTTTTATTATTGTATAGAGAAAATGTGTTCGATTCTGAAATTAGAAGTCGTTCCAATATTAAAATTTCGTTCCGCCCTCCTACACGCCGGTCATCGTGTTTCATTTTCCCATGCTAATAAATCATCGATAAAAACGGATGCTCCGGCGTCCGTTTTATGGGAAATTTTACTTTGTTGGGCTCGAAAACATCCCATCAATCCGGATCGGATGGTTGACGGTAGCGTAATTGAAAAGATTTTTTCGAAATCGATCTTAACGGAATATAATTTGGATGATTTGCATCCGAATGCAAATCCGTTGAGTCGAAAAAATGCTTTAAGTCGATTTCCAACGAATCCAACGGCTCATTGGGGACCGGGAACAAGGGCGAAATTGATGTAAATTATTTTAATTTACTTTCAATTGAATTGTTTATTTTATTGTTTTATTTGTAGGATTACCGGTGATAAAATGTTGAAAAGTGTACGAAATCAAAATAAAAAGAAACGAGGACATGATTTTGAGGTGGATGGTAGTCCGGACGATAAGGTGGGAAAGATTGATTAATTGTTTTTAGTAGAATAGATTTTTACATCAGCAAATATTGATTTTATTTATGGAGGAAAAATTAAATAATATAAATGGGATCTGTTATCAATTTTTAATCGGTAATATTCCGTTATTCAGGATGATTCTTTATCCGAACCCCGCGGGGATTAATAGATAATCTCTGATTTACGATTTTCTGTATATTTCTAAGGAGATGGTTGTCATTTGTAATCCTTTTCTGAACTCAGTACTTTATTCGGCCCAAAAACCACTGAACTCGGGGGGAAATCACTCTATTCTCAAATGGGAAAAGCGGTACTATTCTTTCTTTTAATTGATTCTTTAATTCTTGTGTCTGCAATCATGAAACCTACCAAGTTTTTTTTTTGAATAATTTTGATTTAAACAGATTTTAAATTATCTCGCCTTTTTTCCGGAGGATGTCTTCCTTTAAGGCCAAATTAAAAGATAATTTGTCTTTTAAAAGTCGATAGGAAGTCGGGAAGTTTAAGAAAGTCAGAGGACACCTTTGGAAATAACAAAAAATTGGTAAAATGTCGAAAAAAGTCGAGGGAAAAGTCGAGAAAAAAATCTAGAAATACAGGAAAATGCCTTGAAAAAATCGGTAACATATCGGGAAAGCTGCTAAATTCTGAAATTCAGAAGAATCCTCAAAAAGGCGAGGGGGAAATGTTTGGCAAAATCCAGGAACGTCGGGAAAACTCTGCGAAAGTCAGGAAAAAGTCCAGAAAATGTCAAAAAAATTCGAGGAAAGTGGAAATAAAAATTCAAAAATCTCCGAATGATATCCGAAAAAGCAGTAAGTTTGACAAGGTCTGAAAAGTCTGAAAAACTTAAAACAAATTCTCGTAATTGGGGTTGTGTCAGAAATAAGTCAGGTCTGTAAGGGAAATGTCAGAAATAAGTGGCTGAAAATCATAGAATACCCTGGGAAAGTGAGCAGAGAGCATAATTTTCTCAGAATCTCATCTCCCGATATTTTCCAAGTCACATTTCCCTGACTTTTCTGAACTTGACCTTACACCAATTCGATTTCGAACTTTTGAAATTCGTTCTGGCCTTTACCCGAATTTTTCTAACTTGTCTTTTATAAACTTTTCTTGAATTTAAACGATCTTTCTATTTTTTCTGTTTTTTCCTGACTAAATTTCAATTTTCTCAATTTTACCAAATATTTTTCCGGATTTTTGAACATATCTGATTGTCCACCACTTTTTCTGGCTTTATATTATTTTTCTCCTGCAGCAAATCGACTTTCTCCGATATTTGGCCGATATTTTCTCGACTTTACCCGAACTTTTCTGAACTTTTTAACTGTAACCGACTTTTCCTACATTTTCTCAAGTTGTATTAACTT
This sequence comes from Symmerus nobilis, assembly GCA_027564815.1. Lineage (NCBI taxonomy): Eukaryota > Metazoa > Arthropoda > Insecta > Diptera > Mycetophilidae > Symmerus > Symmerus nobilis. The sequence goes on from JANTOP010003240.1 coordinate 6,976, forward strand.
TCAAGATTTTTTCTCATCTAAACTTGTTCTGCAATTTTCTCAACTTTTCCCAACTCTTAACTTTCAGGTCCGACTATAGTTTTTTAGATCAATTCGGGTAGGAGTTCATCCATCATTTCTGATTTTAAACGGTTACTCTCGGGTTAGTTTTCATCCTAGTTAAGATCACCCGAATCATCGTAATTTTAAATTCGCATGCCTGCTGACAGTTAATGAACCATAAGCCAGTAACTCTTATATTGCATAAATTAGGGCATTCACATAAGACGTGTAATCCAGCTTCTTCTTGAAGCCCACAGCCCCTACATATTGAAGAATCTGAGAATCTTAAAAATTTCATTTGGAATAGGTGTCTATCCGAAGTTGCACAAAGGTGGTAGGGACTTTTATCATCAGGTTCCGTAGTTAGAAAATCGAGTTCTAAATTTGAATTGAAAATTCAGTGAATTGAATTTCCATTGAAATAAAATTCCCTATCTGAGGACTCTCTTGCCCGATTTGGTTCTTTTTGATTTTAAATGAAAGAAGATCGGTTCTAACATGGAAATAAAATATGAAAAAGTTAGGTTCCGTGGTCAAAAAATCCCAGTTCAGATTTTAGATTGAAAATTAAGTGAAAAATGAATTGAATACGGGAACTACTAGGAAAGAAATATCCCATCTCAGGGGTCTCTCTTCCAATTCAGATTATTTTAATTTTAAATGAAGGAAATTTGAATGAAGAAAGCTCTGGTTCCGAAATAAAATATAAAACGGACATGTTCCGTAGTTAGAAAATCGACTTCCGAACTTATATTAAAAATTCAGCGGTAAATTAAACTATTGAAATAAAATCCCCTATCTCAGCACTGGGAGTTTTTTAGTCGATTACGATTCGCCTCGACTCGAAAATACACTGCGCAGATAAAAATATGTATGAATTTTGGCTCGAGTCGAATCGCTATCGACTAAAAAACTCCCAGTGCAGAACTCCCTTTTCCGATTCGTATGATTTTAATTTTAAATGAAAGCTGAATTATCCTCATTACGAAATTAAATTTAAAATAGCTTGGTTTTGCTATAAAAAAAATCCGGTTCTGAAAATTATGGAAACCGCTAGGAAATAAATATCCTATCTCTGAGATTTCTCTTCCGATTTAGATGATTTTAATTTTAAATGACGGAACAACATCTCTGGTTAGGAAATAAAATATAAAATAGACATATTCTGTGGCCTATAAAATTTAGTTCGGATATTAGATTGAAAATTTAGCTTAAAAAATTCTATTGGATGGGAATTCATGGGAACGAAATTCCTTATCTGAGGATTTCCTCGTCCGATTTGTTTCATTTTAATTTTTAATTAAAAAGATCGTTCTGATTCTTAAATAAAATATTAAATAGGCAGGTTCCGGATTCATAAAACCGAGTTTCGAATGGTAGGGAACCAGTGGTAAACAAAGGTTCTATCTTAGGGACCTCTCATTCGATTTTAATTATTTTTATTTTAAATGATAGAAGAACCTTGCTGGCTAGGAAATAAAATATAAAATCAATAGATTTCGTAGCCAGAAAATCGAGCTTTGAATTTAGATCGGAAATTCGAGCAATATTTAATAGGAAATGAAACCTGTGGGAACGAAATCCCTTATCTTAGGATGCAATCCTCCGATCTGTCTGATTTCTATTTTAAATGAAATAAGAACAGCCCTACGGGAAGAAAATTTTATAAAAACGCTAGTAAAGCGAGAAAAAACACCGGAATTTTGATTTAATTTTGTCTCATTAGCCCAATAGGAGTAGACTTAGCGACTTGTTTGATATAGATGTCTATAGGGACTATCTTTATTAATGTAAGCTAGCTTTTGTAACTTGTCCAGCCGTATTGTTAACAGTCTTGGGCCACCGCACAATATGACTAATACCAGTTCTTACACAATCAGAGTAAATCCAGAGTAAATATTTCGAATTAAGTCCCCAGCTTTAGCTTATCTCCCTATAGTTTCATGGACATGTCCCTATTTAAGGTCATTAAAGGAAAAGTACATCTAGTGACCTGAAATGCCGGAGAAAAGCCCAGAATGATAGAAAATAAATTAGTCATACCCTTTCCAATGAATATTTCTTGTTTGCATGACCTTGGCGAAAGAAACCATTCGGTACTATATTATTTCGGCAGGTAGAGGCCTCAAATTTGGTATAGAAATTCTGAAAGGTGGCAGAAACCTATCCTTATACATAGTTTAATGCATATCTTTGTTTTAATTTAATGCTAAGACAATTTGCATGAAGAAATTATTGGTTAAAATATTGAATCTCGTTATATATTGAAAAGAAATCATATTTAATTTTCTTAATTAAATAATTCATTGTTTTTTTTATTAAATATCTGTCTTAATTAGTACAATATTTTGTGTATAAAAAATAAATCGATTCTACTTTCAAATTGTAATTTAATTTTAATTTGTTGTCTTGTCAACTACTCTAACTAATTAAGTAAAATATACAAAAAAGACACACACAAATTATCGTTTTTAAATAATCATTTGCATTAAGAGAGAATATGAATTGAGCAAGAAAACAAAAACGAACCAATTTTAAGTTGTAATAAATAATTATAATAATTATCTATAATTATTTAAGTCATAAATTTGAGAAGAACAATATATTGAACGTGATCGTTTTATTCAAATTTGATATTAGATCATTTTGAGTCAATTAGTTCTAAGTCACGTATAATTAACTTAAATATCTAGGTACTTAAATTGAGAGCGGCAAAAAAAAATACTTATAGCGCCATTTGGCCAGTTATCTTAAAATAAGATTCCCTTTAAGCTGTCTCCTTCAACATACGATCGGATTCATTGACCGTTTCCAATTTTCTTGGTGGCCGACCATCAATCAAATGTCTCTCCGTTCCATTTCTAGTACCATTCACTTGTCGCGGCACCTTCTTCACCTTCGAACCCCGATCGAAGTACGCTTCAATTTCCGATAATTTCTTACCATGCGTTTCCGGCAGTACAATCAATGCGAAAAAGAAACCAACAACGGAAACGGCGGCGAAAAACCATTGTACAGCATGTGGACCACCCAAAAAGCTTGTTAAGGATCGATAGCTTTGTATAGCAGCGAACATTAATATATTCGCCATTGAATATGATATTGAATGGGCAAGGCCACGAATATCAGTTGGAAATAGTTCGGCGGTCATCGTCCATGGAATGGTCAGTAGGCCCAACATTGATGAACAAACGTATAGTAGCAGACAGACAACTGGCACCCAACTAAATGCGGCCATATTCTCTTTACCCTCTTTCAACCAAACAGTAAACGCGCCCGATATAAACATACAAGCGGCCATACAAAGGCTGGATGTCATCACTAGCGCTCGACGACGGAATCGCTTTAAGAGCCAAGCGTTCAGTAGGGACATACAGAAACGGGTTACGCCAACTAGAATTGATGCCTTGAATGCATCGATGGTGGTTCCAATATCCTACAAAATAAATTTAATAAAATGAATTTATTAAGTCTCAATCCAATGAAGCTTCGCCTACCTGTAAATATGTAACAGCGTAGAAGAGCGTAATATAAATGCCACTAAATTGTTGGATTAAAAATAACCAAAAAAGGACGATCATCGGTCTGTAACCGGTCGGTTTAAAGAATCCGGCCCACTTCGAATTTGAAAATCCTCCCTTTTGCATTGGCGTAAAGTCTCCTTTCGACGAGACCTTCTGTAATTTATCGGGATGTTTTAATTCATGCTCACGCTGCAACGCTGTTAAATGCATATCAGCCAAGGAACGAACCTGGAACGGTTTCGAAATTGTTATTAAATTATTATTCATAAAAGAAGATCGTAGTTTTGATATCCGTACCGTATGTTCCGGTTGTGGATATGCTCGATATAAATATTTCAAACTTTTCGCCGCCTGTTCGGTATGTCCCTTACTGACTAACCAAACCGGAGATTCAGGTACAAAGAACTGTACCAAAATGACTGGTACAATTGTGTAGATAATACTTAACCATGATACAGTTCGCCATTCCAAAAAGGCGCCCTCTGCATACGCGACGACCATACCGAGTGAAGCTAACGTTGGTGCGGTCGATATTAATGAACCCCGTAAATCAGGACGGGATACTTCGGTGATATAAACAATAGCCGGACTCGTACCGATTGCCGATCCCAATCCGGTTAATATTCGACCAGCTAACAGCATATAAACTGAATTAGCGTAAGCCATCATTATCCAACCGGCACAACATGGAATGGCGGCGAATTTTATTGTATTTAGCCGACCAATCCATTCCATCATTGCGCCGGCTATTAAACATCCGACCGGTACTGCTAACACAATAACCGATGCAATCCATGATGTTTGTGATTTGGTCGCTTGGATGTCACTCGTGTCTGATTCAAGTTGTGGAACGAGAACGGCCGAAAATGCTAATGAGATACCGATTACTATGTGAAATGATGCGGCTATTATTGCAGCGAATATCTACGGGTAAAGAATTTAAATTAATTCGCATTTCGAAGCGGCAAATTGAACGCTTCAAACCTGTGGAAAGGCTGAACGGAGTGTGTTACTTTCATAATTACTTAACGACTTACAACTGACTATGACCTCACGAAATGCGTTATCTGTTGTTGTGCAAACTGTGTCGTCTCTGAAATTTTATCGGTTAAATAAACAACGCTGTAAAGCTATTTTACTAAGTTTAGCTTACCTTTGATGTAAACTTAAGGCACTTGAACCGATACTGAAATGAGAAGAAATAGGAAGAAAATCGATTAGATGTTCTGATAAGTGGAAAAACAGTCAAAAGTATCCAGGTTTTCAATCCTGCAACGACATTGTCATAATATCTAGAACTCTCTTCGTAGTTACTGTTATCTTTCAGGAACTTAATGCTGCATCTAAGAAAATTGGGCTTAAAATGGACATAGCCAGAACCAAAATTTAGTCAAATGTAAGCTTGAACCAAACAGATGAGTTAGTACACGAAACACTGCCAACAAACGGACGCAAAGAATCGTTGAGAGTCTCAATTAGAAGAGCTTTACCGAATTATCGAATCTATGAGCAGCGATACTAATACAGATGATCACTGAAAATAGTATTCAAGAAGTTCTTAGGAAGAATGCTGGACAGCGTGCTTACACAGCAAAAATTGGAAGTCTTGCTCAAAGATCGTGTCCTCTTTTGATATGCTAACCGGAATAAAGAGACTCATAGAGAAGGGACTGGCAACAGATGGGCTGGATGCTTTAAAGACTTATGAGAAACGGCAGCTAATCACCAATACCAATCTGTACAGCCTCATACTGAAACATCGTATTATGAAGTGAGGTTCTCGGTTAAGAGAAGAATATAGGAAAGCACCAAAAGCAATGGGGGCAAGGCTCTATTGAAGTCTCTTCATGAACTAGTAAAGCAGGTATAATGAAAGACTAGACTATAAGGCAACATATGACTGCGACTTTTGAGGATCAGACCAGCCTCTTAAAGGGGATGTATTGAGGCAGATAGCCCCCTAGCTACGCTACTTCTCAACCGTATGGCTATAAGAGGCTGGTCAATTTATACAAAGCGGAGGCCGTTCTCCTGTAAGTTCTAAACAGTAGTTTTTAGGAAAATAGATTTCATTTTAGTTCCTAATGGAATCTAACTTATAAATCTAATACATAAAGCCAAGGATTAGGGGGTTTTCTGAAGAAAAGTCGAGAATGGTGCGGAAAATATTGAGAGTGGTTGGAAAAAATACAGGAATTGTTGGAAATGTTTGGAAGAAAACTGAAAAAAGTCGTAAATGGTTGGTGATATGTCTTTAAAATTGGAAAAAGTAATGAAAATTCGTTGATCGTCGGAAGTATTCAACCAAAAGTCGGAAAACAGTAGAAACTACTTCGGGTATGGTCAGAAAATAATCCGGATAAATTAAAAAAGTCTTGACACGTCGAGATAAATCTGGAAAAATGGTAAAAAGCCGTTTAAACATTGTAATATTTAGAAAAAGTCGGTAAAAAGGCAGACATGTTGGAGATATGAAAAACTCAGAAAAATGTCAGGAAAGCTTGGACAAATATTGGCAAAAATGGGAAATGAAATGAAACAGCCAGGAAAAATCAGTGAAATTTTTATAAACTTGAAAAAGTCGTTGAAAAACCAAGAAGTCGGAAAAAGTTGGAACAAATCTAAGAAAAGGGAGGAAATGTTGAGAAATTTGAGAAAATTTGTCCTAAATTGAGGAAATATTCGTAAAGTGTAGAAAAGGCCAAAAAATCGAGAAAAACCAAATAGAAAATTGTAAGAAGTGAGGAAATTCTGAAAGAAGTTCGAATTAATTCAGGAAATAGCCGAAAGTCTGAAAAAGTCATTTTAAGCCAAAAGACAAGATATTTTTTACGAAAAGATCAGGATTGAAAATGAGCAGATTTATTAGAATTGAATTTCCACCTCAGCCAGAATTAGATTTAATTTTTAAAATTAGTCTTTCTACCCCAAAAGATTCATATTCATGTAAGGACTAAGGATAAATGTCAGAATCTCTTGGAGCAGACTTTTAATTTTCAGGCGAGCAGCAAAGCTTTCATGAATGAATATTAAATATATTTAAAAAGTATACTACATATCCTAACAAACGTTCAAGCATAAAACGGACATGGAACATGGATATTCACACATGATTACACGCAACAAATTACTAAGACCAAAAGTACAAACGGAAAGTAAATGTGAAATAATCACTTGGAATAATTTGAACCCACCATTCCCGATTTTCTTTCAACCAATTTCCGATCATTCCCGACTTATTTCCGACCTACCATTCAAGTTACCCAACTATTTACGGCACTAAAACCTTTCATTAAAATTCCAAAATAATATACAAAATCCTGAATTTATTTAATATTTTGTTGCAGAAATAATAATTTAATATAAAGAGATCCCCCTTACTACAATAGATGCCCATTTCCCAAATAAAAAGTTGGCATTGAGCATTAACCAATTCGTTTTCTTATGTTAGCGTTTGTATACCCTCGGTATTTGGTGGTGGGCGTCTTTGATCTAGCTACCTACACTCTCTTTAATTTTTTCTGAATATTTATGGCATTATTCCAGACCCACCCCGTCGAGATAATATATTTATTGAACAAATTTCTATTTTTCATAAAAAAAAATTTCTCTTTAAATTATACAAAACCAGCCAATCAACTTGACCCGATAGTAACATTAATTAGTTTTCTACGTTCAATAAAAAAAATTAAAATAAACATGCATTAATTAATTATGCATAAAATAAATACTAACAAAATTAATTAATTGATAAAAACTATACAATTTGTCGTTCAAGGGCACAACGGAAAATAATCCAGCCTAATCTTCAGAATTATTCTTCGTTCTTATTATTTTATTTTATTTATCGTGACTATATTCAATTAGAAAAATTATGTAATATTTATGTATGTACGGACTGTCAATATTAATTGCACTTGAGACTAACACAAGTTTACATTTCTTGCAATAATAATACATATCCGTTCATATCGATATCAGCCCACATGTCACCGCCACTTAAGAATTTGCGACATGTTATCGTTTCATTATAATAAATATTTTCTTTGATTTCAAATTTTCCAAAATAAACAAATCGAAACATTTATTTCCTCTCGATGATGAAATAAACGTTAACTCTTTACGTCCTGGGGTGAATTTTCCTGCAAATAATTGATCATTAGTAGTTCATTTTAAACCGATTTTTTAAAAATTTAACTAACCTGTTAGTTGAACTCATTTTCTAAATTTATTAGGTTAGTTGAATTTAACCAGTTAACTTTTTTAATAAATAACCTCTACCAGAGGTCTCAAAATTCAATCTACGTTTGGGGGTTCTAGAGTAAATCTTATGAAAACTGTAGTGTATTCTCAAAATAAATTCTAAACTCGATCCAATTAGAAACTGGCGTATCTGATACATTTCCGGATAGCAGGTTAAGCAGAAAATTCGTTTTATTCGTAAACATATTTTTCTGAAGTCAATTTATTTGACTTTGACGAATTGTAATTTGTCGGAAATAAAAATGATTCATTTTGTAGTTCTTATATAAGAATGAGAAGCGTGTAAGATGTTAAGATGTTCTTAAATATAATTATAGCTTAAAAGTAAAACGAATCTCTTGTCAGATATGTTTTATTCAATGTGTCCTTTAAATTATAGGAACAGGAAATATAATTAAGATCGATTTGGTACGGACCAAAAGATGGACAAATTCTTGAGTTCAAAATAAGCGGCAAAAATCGGCCTAAGTACTTTTATTGCCGGACTATCTCAATCTTCCAAATTGGGAAACATTTTTGTATTTTTATGAGTCCAGCATACAATCCTTTTATGTCTGTTCAATGTATTTCAACAGACTAAACAGATGTCGAAATTACTCGTTGAATTTACAGGGATTTTAATTAAAAATATAAAATTATGAACTAAAAAGTAAGAAAGTGTCAAGAACATTTAAAAAACGTACGGAAAAAGCTGGTAAAATGTCAGAAAAAATGATTCGGAAATTGTCAGTAAAAAGCCGGAAATCATTCGTAAAATTTCGGAGGTTCTGCTATCGGTAATTACCGGTAAAAACCTAGAGAGTCACTTTGTACCCAGGTTTGACTTTTTTCTCAATCACTGCAACGCAACCATTTCTGAATTTCTTAAGTTTTCCTAGCAGTTCACCAAAATTGGTAACTTTTCTCAGTCCGACATTTTCCCGCCCATTTCAGAATTTTCTCAAAATTCAACGTTCCCCAGAATATCCCTGAAATTTATCTGGGGTTATCCCGACTATTGCGCAAACGTTACCTACATTTTGGATAACCAATTTTCTACTTTTCCCCATTTTTTTCTTGAAGTTCTCGAAGGAATTATTCTAAAAAATCGCTTATTTTCATCCGAACATTCTCGATTTATGTGACAATTTTCTAATTTCCTATATTCTCAAAGTTATCCTGGTCATGGTCGTACCCGAAAATGTAAAATTCTGATAATTTTGTATTAGAATTTCTTAATTAGAAATTATCTTAATTAGAAAAACCCACAGCTCGTCCCAAAAAAAATGGAAATGTAAGGATATTTGTAAGTCCATAAATATTCAACAATTTTACAAAAGTAAGAAGATTTCGATGCATTCGTGAGAAGCGGAAATCTATGAAATTTAGATAAAATCTGGTCATTTTCCAAAAATTGGACAAATTCATGAAAATATTAAATTTCTCAGAATTTTTCCAATTTAATGTAATTTTCAAATTTCGATTTAACGATTTTCTGATTATTTTTGGAATTTCTTAAATATTCCGATTTCCATGAAATTAATATTTATTTCCGGCATGCGGTTAAATTAAGTTACTAAGATTTTTTAATTTATAAAAAACGAATTGGATGTTCTAAATATTAGAATGAAATTTCTACATCCTAATCCGTAATGAACGGAATAAATTGAGTTTACGTCAATACGTCAAATTAGAATATACGTCAAAGAACATAAAATTCAGTTTTTTCCTATAAAAAAACGCCCTCTTAGAGCCATTCAGACGATGTTGTATTTCTAAAATTTAATTCTCAAAATGATGGCGTATAATTCTCATATTGAGAGGATTTGAGAGACTTTTTGTGTACAAAATGCTCCAATTTTGGAAATACAACATCGTATAAACTGCTTTTAGTTTTTTTTATAGCTATGAAAGTCGACAATAGTCCGAAAAAATTCGGGTGTGTTCAAAAAAATGTCGACGATCGTTAGAAAAACACAGAAATAGTCGGGAAAAATCTTAAATGGTTGAATAAAGTTGGGGATGAGCAGAGAAAGTCTAATAAATTTCGTAAATATTCTGAATATTTAGAAAAGTCAGGTGAAAAATTCGGGAATGTCGGATAACATAGATAGATTAAATGGTTTTTTTTTTCACTATATCCTCACTTTACCCTCCTATTTAATTCTATTCAATATTCAGATTACCCGAGTCCTTAAAAAAATTTCTCAGAAATTTAATTTTTTCCCGAAACCGGAAAATTCTATAAAATTGGATATTCGCGTACATTTTTAGATTGTTTTACCAAAATTAATAAATTTCATAATGCCGGACAAATTCGATTCTTAAATCTCTTCGTTAATTATTTCGAAATCATTTGGCATCATTAAGGTAGTAGTCCGGTGTGATGAATGGAATTCCGACGTTTTTTTTATGAATTTATTTAAATAAGAAAATAAAATGTGATCGTTTTGATATTTTTAGATGTTTTTATTGGTTTCTTGGATTTATAAAAATTTTTTTTGGACCTAATTTTACATTAATTGGATTATAATTTTTTATGTCAAAGAGAAATCGTCGAAAAAAAGGTGATTTGTTCGGGGAAGCACTGACTAAAAACTATTCAACCGATTTGGCTGAAAATTTTACCCGTTATTTTAGACACACATAGCTAAATACGTAACCTTTAAAACATTCAATTTTATAACAATAATTTAATTTTTTTAAACAATTTATCAAAAGAAAAATCGATTTTGAAAACCTTTTTTTAAGATACATATGAAAGGTTAGTTCATTAGAATTAAGCCCACAGAACAATAATCTCTATGAATTTTTTTTATTTCAGATGACTACGAAAGGCTCTCTGCTTCCTCGAAACAACTCACCTTTTTTTCGAGGACCTCCACTTTGACATAACAAATTATAAACAAATTAATGTAAAATTAAGTCAAAATAAAAATTTTGTACACAAACAAGTTTTGTACAAATTTCAAAACGATCGCATTTTATTTTCTGATTTAAGGGCTTACTTCTAGTCATGCTAACGAGAAAAGGCAATTTTTTAATTAATTTATTTTAACTATCCGAAATTAAAAAACCAAAAAGATTCTGTTAAAAGATGAATTTCTCTCGGGATTGAACGAATCGTTTTTTAATT
>JANTOP010003251.1:0-17917 GCA_027564815.1 Symmerus nobilis
GTCGCCAGCAGGAGCCTCAATAATTGAAATTTTAGTATATTCCTTATATTTGTAACATTTTCAGAATCACCGTTTATCATGATATATAAGTTGAAGAATATTTTCTGTTGGAAAAGGGGAATTATGAACCAATTTCAATCACTTTATGCCACTCTGCATAATTTTTCGACCCACCCTAATACTCATTGCTTGTGTCGACTTACCTCTTCCTGTCAGTACTCAAAGGATTATTCCCTTGAGAAATTGGTCTATGACAATTTGGAGACAAATATGATAACATAATCTTAATGGGAGACTTTAAATTGAATATTCTGAGCAATGACACAACAGTTGCTCAGTTCAGAGATCTGTTAAGTTTTTTTTTATATGTATACGTTATAAATGAATCAATCCTAACTCATTACTTCAATAATTCGGCCACGCTGCCCTTAGTCCTACACTTCCTGAGAAACAGTTGTGGAGTAACCTTAGAGCTGAGAGATTAAAACTTAATCTCTTACAAAGCTCGAAGCTTTGAAGAGATTGACCTAGTTGATGACGTTTTATCAACTCAAAATTCAGAAAGCGAATCAGTCTCTGCAAATGTATTACTACAGGGTCCTGAGTCCGAGGCTACCACATCTTGTTCAAATTTAGATAGGGAATCTCAATTTCAATCTTCGGAAGTGGACAAAGTATTGTTTCAAAATAGAAAATACAGCTAGTCAATCCGCTGTTCCAAATATAACAACATTTGAAACTAGTGATTTGGCTATTGAATCCGAAGTTCCAACTGTCTCGGAAATGAAGCCAGCAGCTAATATACTTGAAACGCCGATGATTAGACGAACAATGGCGTCAAGAATTCAGGCACAAAGAGAGGAAAAGAATATATCAGTACTAGAATCAATTGATACATCAGCGCGAAAAATATGTGAGCATGCTGAAATACGGAAACGCTATGTACTTGCACGGTCGTTAGTTAGTCCAGCTGAGACCCCGGCGGTAACTTCAACCAAATCTGCGAAAGCAACGAAGCGAAAACATTTCGTTGATTTCATTCTGAATCAAATAGATGAGTTATCGCCAGAATATGAAACATTATATATAAATCGATGTATGGAACAGCATCTTAGAACATATAATGAACCACACAATGTTGAAAAGTAAAATAAATTTGAATTTATGTATTTAAATTAGGTATATATTATATAAATTTCACATTCTCAAATAAAATTTAATTAATAAAACATTTGATTTAAAAGAAAAAAAACTCCTTAAATTTTATCGTGTTTCAATATACTAATTCAACCAGAAACCGGACGACAGACAATTCGGAATAGATAATGAAGAGACCGAAAGGATCTCCTTTTGCCAAAAACCTATAGTGATGATATATAAATTAACATCATCAAAAATATACTTATCTAGGTAGATAAAAATATATAATATCGTGACAGTAATTCTGTAAATGAACAAATAAATTATATAAGTCATATTCAATTAAGTCCTGCAATAGTTATTGCAAGTGGAGGCCATAGTTAGGCGTTAAATTTTAAATGACATCCATACCAACATATCAGGCAGAGAAATAGAAGCGAATGTCCCTCATAATAACAAATTATATAATTTATTTGCATACATCACATGTTATATACGTTCACCATAAAATATATGAATTCATGAATTACTGTACTAAGAGGTCTAACCGCAATGTTAGCAAAAGTTTTGAATAAGGTGTTATCTGGCCAAAGGTATCCAATATCTCTCCAAAGAATCTTTAATCAAATTCAACAAATTGATGAATTGATGAAAACAACGTCTGAAATTGATGAATCGTCAATTTGGTAAAATTGAAAAAGAATTCATCGTCTTCTAATAACAATTGTGCTAATAAATTCGCAGATGCACCTTGCTCCTCCCGCTTTTCATTAATCGGCCGTACCCAGCCACGCCTGCTTTCGAAAATATCACTTCCAGTGTTTATATCATTAACCATCGATAATAGTGTACGAAGATTTTGTCCCATTCGGATCGGGATGCCTAAAGTTCATATACGTTTAAAAAAATCTAAATTTGAAATAAATAGGATAAATACTTACCATTTTAAATACTACAATTTAGTATTAAATTATAAAAACTATAAAATTCACTACATTATTTCTCCCAACATCTGAATTAAATATTTTAATTTTGAATATTTTTTGCACAACCGGTGCGCGCGACGATTTTAAAATATTGCTTACCTGCTTACTTTAAATCCTGAATACAAGTACACTACTATTTTCCTATAACTATTGATATGCATACGAATTATTTATACTCATGTATCGCTTTTTAAAATTTAAATGTAATTTGAAAATTAGAATCTGTTAGAATTAAAAAATTTTCCAGTTAAAAAAAATGTTTATTCATGAACATTTAACAAATACCTGGATATGATTAGCTTTTTAGGGACCCGGTACTAAATATTCTGTTAGATGAAAAGCTAGAAGAGTTGTTTTACTAATACATCTTAGGGTTATAATATATATACAACCTGCTGAAGCTTTCGGAGGAATTTTTGAATATGGTAAATGGTATAAACCTTGAAGTGTAGAATCAACTTAACAATCAAAAGTTTTGTATATAAAAAATAAAATAGAGAACGAACTATCTGTCATATCATAACCAAACAGAACGTCTCCATTTTACCAACAGGTAAGGCTGCCAATGAATAGATTTCTACGTCTGTTTCTGAGTATGTATATAACGCAATACTCTGAACATCGTTTCATAATGATTACTCGGAGAAATCCCCTAGGCATTTCTTATAGCATGAATACAGTCAGCTATTCAACACCAACAAGTAAAAAAAGTCCGATTTTTCGCAACTTTTCTGTTGAAGTGTTTCAAAAAATTTGATTCGGCTCAATTCTCATACTTGGCATAATTAAAAATAAAAATAATGAAAACATCGATCTATTCATGACTGTTATAATTTCTAATTTATTATATTGGATAATAATTTTGCATATGTATTAATATACACGCCTATAAACTACATAAATATTAATGGCTTTTAATGATTCAACTGTATATGCGAATTTACTATAATTAAAGCTTTGAAATTTTTTGGAATGGAACTGTAGTCTGGTTTTCATTGTTTTCATATATATTCATTAATGATGAATAAGTGAATAATTAATATCACAGAAATTTGTATATAATACAATTTTATTATCGGGTTTTTGAAATAACAGACATCGTTATTTAAAACCATCACACAGGTGGGGTGTGTGGACTATTTTTACTGGAAGTACAAATTCTTTAAGGTAGTTACCAATAATGTGCCTGTATGTAATATGAATACTGAGTTACTTAAAGTAACCGAGTAAATAGAAAATATTGTTCTTATTTTGATGCGCAAAAAGGAATGGGTACCTCAAGGCCTAATACAGATTGCCGAATAATATCGACGGAAGAACAATATTTTGATCTTCATTAACAAATTTCTGTGATATTGATTTTACTTAACACCAATCCAGTAACTAATCTCTATTCAACAAAAATATAAAAGCTTAAATTATAATAATTAATCATTAATGTGGTCAAAGTAACAGACCGAGATATATTGAACGTTTTGTAAACTAGTACTAACATTTTCTTAAAATTCAAAGACGAGTAATTGACCGTTGATAAAATACCGATACTATTTTTAAACATAGCATTTAAGTATGTTGGTATATCTTTGATTAAACAAAGGGATGAAGAATTCCGATTAATATTGCTTATTATATATGCTTGTAAATAACTGATAAAAACTAGTCATTCTGTTAAATAAAATTGATCTTGTTCTAATGGTTTCTTTAACCAGTTCCCCATTTCTGATCGTTTGAATGCCGCAAATAATTCTTGTTTAGCAATCTGTAAAAAAAAAATTGCCAAATAAAAATGATTTCAATTATTGGGCAATAAAGGGCTAGGTTAAAAGAGGGCCAATCCTACCTGATAACTCTTCGATAGTTGTTTCGTTTCACCATAGTCACCATCCACCTTCCGAATTTCACAATCTGGTAAGACTTTTATTAAATTAATGTAACGTCGGTAAAATGTTTGCTTAGTGATACGCGAAATTCGTCCACTTTCATTCGGTTTTCCCGTCAACGAATTGATTACTTCCATCTCATTTGCACTGCACGTCCAATTTACACTAAAATTTGGTGCCTTCACTGAATTTCTAGCTTCGGTAGACGTAACAAGAGCAAATTTCGGTTTATTCAAATAATATGGTGGTGGTAATCCTTGTATAGTTGATTCAACCCTTCCACAGACAGCACTGAAAATCAATCAATCACACCACATAATAAAAAACTATAAGACACAACTAGCTATTCATGTAATTTACCGATACAGATGCGATGGATGGAGAAGAGAACCCAATACAATTGAGTGTAAGTAAATCGGTTCAATCAACGAAGCTAGCAGTGCTCCTTGTAGACCGAGAACGTTCCATCGTGCTATTTTATCTGAACATGACATAGTTAAAAGTCGTTGTCCCTATAAGAAAATATACATTTTTACAATAACTATAACCGACAATCTGCTGAAGAATATTTTCATTTAAACGTTTTTTAACAAAATAATCGAATCAATAATATTTGGACTTACGCGTCGATTTCTAGCAATTTCTTCAATTTGCAATTTTATTGAAGTTTTATGGCAATTTAATGAATAGAGAATATAGTTTCTAAGGCAAAATTATTGCTAAACAAATATTAAAATTAAATAAGTAAAAAATTGTAAACTAATACTGCTGAAACGTGTCTACAAATCCAATTTTTAACTAAGTACGAAACCGGCAGAATTACTTACAGGAATTATTCACATGGGATTCCTACGCATATTATCGAATACAGTGATTCTGCTTCGAATTTGTTTAACAATACCTGTGAGTGGAGCGGAAGACGAAAGATCATTTAATGTTCTGAAAAGAATTAAAAACCATCTACGATCGACAATTTATCATGAACGGCCAAACGGACTAACAACACCAACCAACCAGCATTAACTACGAGATAGCGTGTGGTTTAGACTACTCTGAAATAATCAGTGAATTTGCCAATGTGAAAGCTCGCAAAGCTTCCGTAATCAAATGAAATTAAGATTCGATTGAATTTATAGTTGAAGAAATGTTGTTAAGTCCCAAAATGTGTTCTGTTGGGACGGATGGATAATATGTCTCTCCTGCGTCGCAGGTTTTCTTGGAACAATAACATCTAGAACCCTGATTACCACGCCTATACCCATTTTACCCAAATTGCTATATGTTTCACACTCAAAAAAGCTTCGTTGGTAATCACTGATCTAGAATATTAAGCAATTCTGTTGAGTTTATTTTGCCGACTAAAATGTCATAACCACACATCACAATACACATCTTTCTCCTCAACTCTCACGATTTGAGTCAAGCACCTGCCACCTATCACAGTATGGTGACAAATGGTTAGCCGCAGACCTCTAACCTCTTTTTAACCTCTACGTTGGTGAGACTAGAAACTCTCTCGGCTGATCCTTGCTCAGTTATTTCGAGAGCGAACTAATGAATTTGGTGTGAGTAATCTACGTAGGTGTTATGCGACCCGTGCCTCAAAGATTCATCCGAAAGGATGCGGCGTAACTTATACGTCCCTAACGGAGCCTTGTAAGCACCTGGCGCACTTACTCGTATTTAGCCGAGCCGGTGAGGTCGGGGGGAGCCAAGCCGGGGATTCTTTACAAACCCCCTACTCGTGGGAACAATAAACGAGAAATTTAACAAAAACCAAAACCAAAGCCGGGCAACAAGACCGGCAGGTTGGGGCGTGCCCCGACAAAAAAGAACATTGCATCGCTAGAGGCACAAGTGGCCTCAACAACGATTAGTGATCCAACCCCAGATCCAAAAGTGACTGGGTAGGTAGTCCAGAGGCTGGAGTGGCTGCGCCCTCCACCTCAAAACCCAGGTCCGACGGAGAGAAACTTCCTAAGATGGGGGAGCAATCAAAAAACGCTTCTTCCGATATAGAAAGGAAGGGCTTTCTCTTCAGGAAGCCTGGTAAAAGCTAAAATTCCCTTTGGTCTGGCTGTTACTGCACCGAAGCCAAGGGAAACAGTAAAACCTAAAGCCAAGAAATTGGCTAAACCAATACCATCTAAAGCGAAAAAGGCGGAAAGGGGAGGCTATTCGGCCTCCTTTGAAGTCTACTGCAGGTGGAAAACGAAGATGCGATAATACCACCACGCCAAATAAGGAAGACGCTAAGAGAATTAAAACCTCTAAGCCTTCCTTTAGCCCTGAGCATATCAAGAAAGCCATTTGCGACGAAAGTGATGGGATAACCAAACCCGTATTCGTTCAAAGACCCTTTCTTAAGGGTGGCTTTATACACCTAGTGTGTGCAAACAGTGACACCTTAAACTGGGTTAAGGGTGCACAGACATGGTCTGAGCTAAACTTGAAGATTTTGGAAGAAAAAGACTTCCCCGAACAGTATATTCTGGTCGGATATTTCGAGGGTGGCTCAGAAGACTCAAATGAAGACATTCTGAAGATGATCCAAGGCCAAAACGCCGGAATAACGACTTCAGGATGGAAAGTGGATAACTGGAGGTCAAATAAGACTCTGTCAATCCTTACTATCAGTGTTGACACTGATCCTGTTGACACTGACAGTGTTGACAGTCCTCATTGAAGGAAAAACAATTCACGCTGAACTTTGGATTTGGGGTGAGAGTAAAACTCCACCGCAAATCGAGCAAAGATGTAGCGAAGGCACGTGGAAAGCCTGAAAAACAAGGTGAACAGATGGAAGCCGAAGAGATTCCATCTGCGACCCCTAGCACAAGTGCTGTCGAGTGAGACAACATGAAGTGCATCCAAATTAATCTCCACAGGGCGAAGGCAGCGTCCCTTGCCCTCCAAGATAAATATAGAACTGGAATACAGCTGGGGTCCATTCAAGAACCCTGGACTGGAAAAAATCAAATAAGAGGACTTCTAACAAACGTAGAAATTACACAGAAGACAAACACAGAATTTACGGATACGGCATTAGAGCCTGGATCCCAATGGGAGCCATGGCCACAGTCTTTCAAGCCGAGGTCCATGCCATTGAAGAATGTGCAAGGAGGTGCCTCAGGATGAATTATCTCCGACGAAAGCGTATAGCTATCGCCTCAGATAGTCAGGCAGCATTGAAGGCGCTTAATTCTTCGATGTTTAAATCTAAGCTTGTCCTGGAATGCCGAAAATCCTGAACAACCTAGGCAAGAACTGTGTATTAACAGTTCTCTGGGTATCGGGACACGAAGGTGTCGAAGATAATGAGAAGGCAGACGAATTAGCAAAGAAGGGGTCGGAGACCATATTTGTAGGACCTGAACCATTCTGCGGATTCAGTCTGGGCAATTTGCTTCCCCAATGCTAATGCTTCCCCAGCCCTCAGCAAATCAAACAAACCAACTTCTGCAAGATCTTGAAGTTTTTCAAGAATCTTGGTATATGCTATGTCTGATCGATCAAATTGACTGGGTATTCACAAAAGACCTTTTAGGTCGATGTGAAGAAAGAGGTGGCACATGTTCATTAATGTATTCTCTCTTTCAACCCTCATACAAAAAAGAGAAAAAGCCGCAGAACCATCCGAGACGACGAAGAGCGCATTTAAGAAACTGGTTCTGTACAGATTCAAGTCTCTTAGTATGTGTAGAGTATTGTGGGCACCACAAAACACAAGTTGGTTGAAAATATTGACCAGATCTCTTCACAAAACCCAACATTGAATAAGACTTGGATACAATATAATCAATATGGGAGTTGAATGAGAGAATATTATCAAATGTAACTGTTAAGTCTCGGATACGATCGACCCTTTTTAGGATATTTCCATCTAATTGGTAATCATAAGAAAACTTAGACACACGACGATTGAATGAAAGGATATTACACTTAGCAATGTTAAAAGACAAACCATTCGACTGACACCAAAATAATATATTATCCAGTTCATTTTGAAGCTTAACGCAATCATCGTTTCTGTTAACAATTCTCCCAATCTTAGCGTCATCGGCATACTAAAAACAAAAAGACTTTGGATCAAACAACACTGATGGCAGATCATTAATAAAAATTGTGAACAATAAGGGAAAAAGATATTGGTAATAAACCAATAAATATATTAATGGTACATTGAGTAATTTTTTTAACTATCCAAATGTAATCGTAGAATGGTGATAAGACATTTAACTACTAGTTTGGACTTTTAGCTTTCATTATCTGTTAGTTTAGACCTTTTGGCTATCACTTTTATCTAAAATAAAGATGGGCGTCAAGAATCCCATATTACTATGACACATTGTCTATCCGTATTTATCAGAATCTGCTCCATCGCAGGCAATTTCGGTGTTGCCCGGTGTGCGCGAAAATGTCGCGTGAAAATCACCATTTGGGATATTGTCATACCATTCGTGCTACATTTTGGCTTCTTTTCACTACTATTTTGCATTCGAACGTGTTTAGACGTGTTTTAAGTATAACTGTCTCCATTTCCAATCGTATTTGGTTGCATTCGTACTATTTTGACTTGTTACCGCAGAGAATGGTATTCTGGATAAGAGTTACATATTCGACAAACTTCTACCTTTTTTTTGATAAATTCAATGCTAAGTTTATTCAGTTTGGTTATTTTTATGCCTGACCTTTCGATCGATGAACAGATGGTTCCGTATTTCGTACGTCACTCCTGTGAAATATATATCAGGGGAAAGCCCGTCCGTTTGGAATTCTAAAATTGGTATCTAACATCATCGCAAAGGGACCTATACTAATTCATATCGTACGGTTATGCTCGACCACCGCATGACAAGGATATAGGCTTAGACGCGAGCGTGGTTTTAGATCGGCTCAGCAAAATGGTGCACCCTATGCGTCACACCGTTTATTTCGATAATTCTTTATGTCATATTTCTTCACGTTTCTTCTATCTGAGCGTAATTTCTTTGCCACTGGAACCATACGGAAGGACCGAATGACCGAGAAGGTTTTAAAACTGGGCAAAGCAGCCCTCTAAAATGGGGAGACGGACTACGTATTCGACAAAACGAATAACATCTTTCTAGTTCGCTGGCATGTTGTCTTGGCAAAACTTTAGATACTAACCGTTTAGGCAAAACGGTAGATCCTATGCATGGTGTCTATCGATTGTACAAAGGAAAGTTTTCCTCTAGCGTTAACAAGCCGATGTAATTTACAAATATAATCAATCAATGGTCGGTGTTGATCTCCACGACATTACTGTGGGGAACTACAGAATCAGTATCCCTGGCATAAAATGGTGGTATGCACTGTTCTCCACTGCATTAGATTCCACCGTGATTAGATTAACGGCTGGAAGCTACATTGCTTCATACAAATGCTAGCAGGCCTAAAAGTAATGTCCCAGAAAGACTTCAAAGTAGAAGTTACTGAGAAATTACTATTGACTTCGGATGATCATAACGAAGAGCCAATTGACGAGAAGTTGACGATAATATCGGCAATTTTCGTCCATCAAACCTCTCTTCATTAGCTCTGCTAATGACAGGAGAACTGCTGCTGGAGACACAAACCTTGGCCATGACAGAATATTTTGCCAATACAAAGGTTTTGTGTCTCCTATCATATTTACTGGCGGTTCAAACACGAATGACGGCGTAGATGCGGGGGTTTATTCCGAGACGTTGCAAATCAATAAGTCCTACAGACTCAAGGATGACTGCAGTGTCTTCCAAGCGGAAATCCTTCCAATAAAGAAAGCGGCTGAGCTGCTAAAAAGCAGGAAAATGCCAAACAACAGAGTCACAATTTATGTAGACAGGCAGGTTGCGATTAATGTCATGACCTCAAATATAGTGGGGTCCAGGCTCGTTAATGATTGCAGGTTAGCCCTTAAAGCCATTAAGTCCTCGAACGTAAACATCTGCTGGACCCCCGGACACAGTGGGTACGAGGGTAACGAAAACTGTCAAAACCCCACTACAGCTAGTGCGTAAGAACTTGATGGACTGAGCTGTTGATCTCACCAACTCAGAATGGAAAACCATGGACCGTCGTGTTATCTCTAGGCAACCAACTATGGCCTGAACTTAATAAAAGAAGCAGCTTCTCCATCCTCAAGCTAAATAGAAAAGCGATCAAACTATAGGTCAGTATCGTTACCGGTCACTGTATCATGGTGTCATAACCAACAGATAAGGTGCACTAACAAATGATTTCTGTCGTAGCTGTAGGGATGAGGAGGATGTCTGGCACTCCAAGGACGACATCTCTCGACAATGGGGTAAAAGTTTTTTGGAGAACTAGGCGACGTCGGGAAGATAGACCCTCTACACTACTGACGCTTTGTAAAAAGTTCTGGTTGGTGTGCTGACCAGTAAATTCTGAGGTTAAACTCTTATAATTGTTCACGCAGGAATCGCAATGGACCATTTCGGCCTCATGCGAAGGCGCAGTGCTGTAACCTAGCCTAGACAATGGCAACACTGCCTTTCATCTCCTTCCTTCTAGGCTAATTTTGAAATGTATTTGAATCGTAATTAATGGGACCTCAAATATGGAATGGATTCACAGCACAAAGGAAATATATTCGAAGCGATATTTAAATTCAAACATACTAAAGGGCACTTCGGCATAGATATTTCTTGGAATTTGTGCTTGGGGGGTTATGTTATAAAAACCCAATTCACTCCTTACATCTAACTGAAAGTAGAATAAACCGACCTGTATTACACCATCCCATGTTTGAATGCCATCGCTGCTGCTTACTGGTATTGTACCTTCACCTGATTCAATTTTTGTGCGCAACTGACCTCTTGCTTTTCTACATGAGAGATATCGAATATTTGAATACACAGAAAAATATGAATTTAATTTTAGATAATGAATTTAGTACCTGTTTGGATGCTTATCTTTCATATCTGCATCATTTTCGTGTGGGCTAAATATTCGAGCATCGCCACACGGAGCTGTATTAATATACAAATGAAATCTGATATTATCTTTGAGAGTATATAATTTGGATGGACTTGACGGTTTATTAAAAATTGAATATTTTGCAGTCATCGCATTTGCATGCATTTCGAGCTGTCCGTATAAGAAGTCCATTAAACAACGACGGGATACAATTTCTGCATGAGAATCATTAAGTACGGCTCCATGAACGCTCATGTGTTCGCCATTAACACATTTTGTGCCCGTAGAAACAGCAATCACTTTTGCCTTGGCAATATCGCTATTTTCAATCATAACGATTCCAGCCAAAACTTTACGACGCCGAAAGCTTTCATTTCCAGTCGTAATTTCAACAAATTTATCAAGTACAAGCCTAAAAATAAGAGGGGAACAATTTTATGAAAAGATTAGATATAAATGTGGTAACAATCAACATACTTTCCAATGGCATCTGCCATAGTTTGCTGTAATTCGTACGATTCTTGAATCGAATTGTTTTCCGGCACAGATTCCGTCCGTCGATTTGTGTTCATTGGGCTGTAAGATATATCGCACAAAGCAGCTAAAGCGGCTTTCGCGGCCGCATTTTTTGCGAGCTTTTTGGAGGGACCTGATTAACATTGATCGACAAGTTAATATCTAGAATACCAAAATAGTAATAAAAACTTACCCGTTCCCTCAAAGCTCTGTCCATTTACAATTGCCGCCATCTTAAATCGAGAGTGGGTATAACCATCAGTTGATAGACATTCAATACGGACATCGTTAAATAATTCGTACAACAACATCACTGGACCTTTTTCGGGGACTTGTCTCTTTGCATCATTACTTAATGCATCTTTAATTATTTCTTGATATCAAACAGAAAGCGCAATACGCAGATTAAATTGAAATTATTATTTATATTTGAAACAATACAAAAGCGCTTTTATATTTTAATTACGCAAATGTTTACCTTTTTTTAAAAAAAATGCAGTCAAGGTAAAATAAGTAGAGTAGATATAGGATACTAGTTATTAGAGATCGGAAATTAAGGAATTGGAATATTGGAACGGAACTTTATGGGGTTGGTTATGACCCCTAATTTAAAGAGATTGAACAATTATAATAATTTAATAATTAGATTTATAAATACTGAGCAATTACTTTATATTTGTAATGATATAGAAAGCATATAGGGTTAAGTAACTGATATTAAACTTAGTTACATGTATTAAGAAACTTATATTATGATGCCAATATTTAAAGTATGATATCATCTAGCAGAAACCAGTTGATACTTAAGCATAATGTAGTAGGCACCAACGACGCATTAACATGGAGGCGAATGAGACAGTGCCGTCAGGGTCCGCAGTCAAGAGCGGCCCGGGAAAAACGAAGAAAAAAAAGATGAAAAGATAAAAAAAAGGAAAGAAAAAAAAAATGGTAAAAAAAAACGAAACAAAATGCCTTTTAGCTAACTTTAAGGTTTTATTACTTAATTTTTTCTTTTACTCATTTAACATACCTGATGTTTCTGAATATTTGTTTCTGTTTTTAGGGATAAATTAGGATTACAAATTAGGGATAAAATTTAAGTGGTTTCAAAATGCCTAATAGCATTTTTTTTAATTACTTTTTCGGTTATACTTTTTATTGCAACTGTAAGGTGAGTTGTTTTATTTACAAGAAATTAGAGCAATTAAAAAAAAAGAAACAAATTTAACCGTATAAATTTACAACAGAATTTACAGGTTTTATTTATTTACAATTTTTTTCACAAATTAGGGGCCCGGGTCCGAATTTAAGAAAAGTGCTAGAAAATGTGCAGTTACAAATAAAGAAACCCTGGACCAAATTTTTTTGAGAGAATCGAATACTATTGGTGAAAATGTGACTAGAAAACTCGTCGGAAGTATGCCACGGCATTTGCGGGAAGTACAATAGATTGGGGAAAAAGATATTTTTAAAATTTAGGATTTATGTATTATAACCTCCCAACTAAGCTCTCGTAGTTTCTGGCGAGTCATCATGGACGTTTGTGGCCTGGCGTTGTCCTAATGGAGTACAACACCCTTTCTATTAGCCGTTTCTGGTCCATTGCTGCGTACAAACGGTTCAATTTCTGATAATTGAAGTATGAATTAAACGTTTGGCCATAGGGCAACACCTCATAGTGAATTATTGCCTTCCAATCCCGCTAAAAACACAGCAAACCCTTCCTGGCTGTTAATCCGGGTTTTACCGCTTCGCCGGCCTTCAACAATGATCGTTTTCGCTTGACATTGTCGTATGCTATCCATTTCACGTCGCTAGTCACCATTCGTTTCAAAAATAGCTTGATTTTGCTTCGTTCGGCACCCAAATATCGAGCTTCTTTCTGAAGCCGGCCTTACGCGAATGGTTTAAAACTGTTTTATGGCCAATCTTCAGCTCGTGGGCGATGATACGACAGCTCACGTGCCGATCTGCTTCGATCATTTCCGGGATTTTATCGACATTTTCGACAATAGGACTTCGAAAGCGTGGCCCATCTTTCACATTGAAATTACCGGAACGGAATTGGCGAAACCGAAATTGCGCTTGATTGCCTGTTACATTATCGAGACCATAGACACCCTTCACAATTTCAGCCGCCTGCCTTGCGTTTTCGCCTTAATCAAAGCAAAATTGTAAAATATAGCGAGTTTTTTTTTTGTTTATTTCCATCTTTGACGCCCTATAATACACATATGAATTAATCATAGCAATGACGAAAGATTTCTTTTAATACGTGAATCCCTTTTTCCAACGAGCGTAAGTATGGCCCGATCGAAAAATATATCATGAGACGCTAACCCCATCTAGCCAAAAAATAATGGATTTCTTTTCCTCAACCTAATATTATATGAATAATAAGTATAAAGATACCTTAGCAACTAGCAACGTCAGAATATACCAAAATGTGGGGTGTATGAAAATGATTTTCGGGTATACCACGTCTAGTCATATCAAATGCGGCTTTTTTATACGAAAATAAAATGCTTTTTTTAATAGGGAAGTACAAAATATTTTATTCAAAGTACCGTCCATCGCTTCCTACACATTTTAACCACCTTTCAGGTAATTGGTGGATACCAGGCCGAAAAAAAATTTGCTTTTTGGAGTGTTATGATAAAAATGGAAAAAAAAATAATACAATTTTGGGTCGTAATATTTTCCACGAATTCATAACCGTAAATGCAGGGTCTGATGTAGATTCAATAAAATAGATATCTATTGAATATGAGATATTAAATAAAACAATACAGAATTTAGGTAAAATTATAAGGCATATGTATTGATAATGGAGATTATGTAAATTAAATTGGAAAAATGGAGGGATAGGAATGAGAAATTTTAATTAGTACAGGAATAATGATAATAATTAATATTTGTAATAAAATGTAATAAAATAAAATTGTAAAAATAATAATAATCATATTATTAATTGGAAGTAAAAAATAATAATTAAGATAAAGGAACATTGAGTTTTTAGTGGAAAAATTATTCAAATTAAACGTAAATTTCCGGTTATCAAAAGAAAAAAAAATATTCGATTATTGGTGGGAAGCTGAAGAAAAGGCTCTTGAAGAGTCAGTTGGTTTTGGGCTCTCGATCCGATTGAAAAATTAAAATGAACAACTAGATCAGTGATTCTCAACCACTGTGCCGCGGCACTTTTGTGTGCCGCGAAATTCTAAAAGTGTGCCGCCAAATTTTAATTATGTTAATAATATTAAATAATATGATTTAAAAAGAAAAATCCTTTTAACAGGAATAAATATTTAAATCCATAAAAAATTTTTCAATCAACATCATCTATAGCCACGGCAGGAATTTTTGATGAATCTGTTACCTCCCTATTACATGGAATTGCCGCCGAATAAATGCCAGAATTATAAAGGATTTTGTAAAATAAATATATATTTAGATAGGAACATTACCGGGACAGTAATTATTAGATTTAAGTAATTTTATCATGTCCAGAGTGTATATGTGCATATACCGGTAAGTGGATATATATTAAAAAAAAAACATAACTTAAAAATTAAAGATGGATGTCAAATACGAAATTAAAAGTTTATTTCATTTATTGATTTCCATTCTTCCAATCTCAATATTACAATACAAATCTATTAAATATAAAAAAAAAAAGGAAATAATAATTTACTATACATCAGGCACTTCATTCACGCGGGTTTAATAGGTAAGTCGGTACACATTCATCAACGGATAGTTGGGTGGTTTGGACTCCACCCCACACACTGTGTTAGCCGGGCAGGATTGACACGAGGGCGAGAGTTCCTTGGTTTTAGGATCAAGGAACTGGCGCAATAATCTCGCCAATTTACTTCTGCCCCCCACCTGTTTGTTGATTTTTGTGCAAAAGGCGAGTATTTATTTAAATTGATTATTTATTTATTTTTGAAGTAATTATGCCAAGTGTTAATTGCAAAATGCCAATACGGGCCGAATAATCAATCGGTCCCATAACAGGAGGCAAACCATTCAGAGAATTTTTCAATTCTTCAGATGTTTTGAAGTGCTACTCTTTAAGTGCGTGTCCCATCGATATAAACAAGTGATAATCGGAAGGAGCCAAGTCTGGTGAATAAGGCGGGTGAGGTAGCAAATCCCAGCCAAGCGATTTGATTGTATCCTAAACCGGTTTTGCTTTGTGTGCCGGTGCGTTGTCATGGAGCAAAATTACCTTGCCGTGTCTTCTGACCCATTCTTTCCGAATCGATTCGGTTTTGCAGTCGATGTTGAAGCCTGGCTTGGATCAACCCATGATTTTTTGCGTTTAGGATTTTCGGAATAAATCCGCTTTTCATCACCCGTTACTCTTCGATACTCTTCGATACTTCCTTTCATACCTTTGAAGCAGCATTTCACTGACGATTTTTCGATTTTACAATTGCCAAGTTAATTCATGTGACACCCATTTTCCACACTTTTGGATCTTTCCCATGGGTTGTTAAACGTGTAGAAATTGTTATTTGATTAACATTTAACAATTCTGCCATTTCTCGTTGACTTAAAGTGTTATTTTCGCCCAATATTTCTTGCAATTCGGTGTCTTCAAACTTTGTCGGCGGTCTTCCACGTTCTTCATTTCTCCCATCAAAATCATTATTTCTGAATCGTTCTGAAACCATCTTTGGCATGTTGCTAATGAGCATGATCACCATAAGCTTCTTAAAGCATTCGTTGCGATTCTGTCGCGTTTTTCTTCAAATAATAATAATTTAATAATATTTATTTAGATAATATAACTAATTACAATAATAATAAATTTTACATTTCTAGAAATTCATATAATTTAAAAAAAAAGTAATATTAATCCTATCACAACTCCAATTATTAATACATATATTTTAAATGTCCGAGTTTTCTATTATATATTTTCTGCACTTCCTTTTGAAGGCCATCATGTTCGTTTCATCTTTTAATTCCTTTGGAAGTATATTGTACAACTCCGCTCCTTTGTACATTAATAAGTTTCTTGTTCCACTAGTTGTAAACGGAGGTAGTTTAAAATTTCCCACGTTTCTCGTATTATATGTACTTATTTCCTTTAGTTGAAAAGACTCCAATAAATATTCGGATAACATTTTATTTTTTATTTTATACATGAAAATTAATACATCCATCTGCATACTTTGCTTAACACTAAGCCATTCTAGTGTCTCTAACATTGCTGTTTTCTTTGCATATCTATTGCATTTTAAAATAATACGCATACCTCTATTCTGTAGTTTCTGCAACCTCTGAATACCCTCCTTGTTGCATAGAAATAGCAATGTTGAGCAAAAATTAAAGTGCGGTTTAATTATTGTATTATAAACAAGTAGTTTACTTCTAATGTCTAATTTGTTACTCACTCTACCAAGAAAGCCTATTTTTTTACTTATTTTTTTACACGTATAGTCTGTATTTGCTTTCAAATTTAATTTATCATCGATTATACAACCTAGATATTTTATTTCGTTTACCCGTTCAATCTTTACACTTTCCATAACAACATCTATGTCATTCATGTTTTTTCTAGATATTATCATATATTTTGTTTTTTTAATATTTAGACTAAGTTTATTTAATTGTAACCATTTTTCTAATATACTCAAATCCGCCCCTAATTTAATTTTGGCCTCTTCTAAATCTTCATAATCAATATATACCAGCGTATCGTCTGCGAATAATTTACACTTGCAATACTTAAAAATTTTTTTTATATCGTTTATATATATAATAAACAGAAGTGCTCCTAAAATCGAGCCTTGAGGTACACCGAGGTTTACATACAATTCGTTAGAAATAGTGTCTTGAAATCTTGTGACTTGTTTTCTATTCTTTAAGTAATTTGCAAAGAATTTATTTTCATTTTCTTCTACTCCATATTTTTCTAACTTGTTTAATAAACGATCTCTATCAATTGTTTCGAATGCTCTTTTAAAATCTATAAAAACACACAATATATTCTTTTTACAATTGAGCTGTTTTTTCCAATCTGCTATAACATAGTTTAATGCAGTTTCACATGAATGATTATTTCTATAACCCGATTGTTCATCAATTATTAGTTTATTGTCTTCAAAATATTTCAAAAGTTGCTTTTTTACTTCAAATTCAATTATTTTTTCATATGTTGGTAGCATATTAATAGGTCTAAAATCATTGCATTTTTTGGATCCACGCACTTTGGGTACTGGTACAATGGTTGACATTTTCCATGATTCGGGAAAATATCCCGTAATCATCGATTCATTGATAATATCTAATAAAGTTGTCCCAACACAACTTAAACATCTAAGCCAAAATTTAGAATTCATATAAATCAGATCAAATTTATTATTCATTGTATGCAAATTATTGTATAAGTCATTCATCGATATCATATTAAATTTAAACCTTAGATTTATTACTTTT